>NWSH02000210.1:6636537-6651848 GCA_002382865.2 Heliothis virescens
AATCCCACCAAAAACATTCTGTAAAAAACTAGCCAATTCTCGCTGAAGCTGCTTGTTTATCTCTAAAAAGTAATGAAATCTAGACAAAGTCGTGCTGAGTCTAAGGATTCTTACGGCGATTTCTTTACTATTATAGTTAATGCTATATGACTGGCCGTTGACTTGTACTCACTAACGTTTAAAGAATGATCAACGGCCAGTCATATAGCATTAACTATAATAATAGTAAAGAAACCGCAGTAAGAATCCTTAGACTCAGCACGACTTTGTCTAGATTTCATTACTTTTTAGAGATAAACAAGCAGCTTCAGCGAGAATTGGCTAGTTTTTTACAGAATGTTTTTGGTGGGATACAATTATCAAGAGCCCTCTTTCTGGTTGCGCCATAATTCTTAATAAGCTGCTTTTATTATATTTCATTTTGTATTCGATATTTTTTGGTTGCCGTGTGAACGTTGCTCTTTTGTTTTGTTCCAAGTGATTTTAACGAGACTGTAAGTGCATCGCTTCTTTTGGGCAGTTAACAGCTGTTGGTTTTCAAGGGATTGTAGCGGTACCACTACCTACACATCGGAAGACGTGCCATCCTGTATCGAGCAAGCAGTGGTCGCGCGCAACTTGAACATATATAGATCACCCCGACAACAACTGTCGGGCAGTAGCCCACCGGACATAACACCCGTCCAGTCGGAGGATTCTCCCGTTACCACGAGGTATAATGAGCTTTACTCTGTGCTCTCATACCTCCACAGGATGATTCCGTAGTTTATAGAAACTGACAGCTAACTGTCAACTGCCTTAAAAAACGTTCGGAACTTATGTATTTTGATTGGGATTAGAATGTATTTTTTTGTTCATATTTAATTCTTCGCTAAAAATACATTACTTTCATTATAATCTCTACTCTTGATTATAAATCTACGTTATGCTATTATAGTTATTTGAATGCTTATTTATCAATGACAGAAAATAATTAGAATCTTGAAAAATATACATTGAATATTTCTGCTGAAGATGCCGTTGTCGTTTCATCAATACTTGAAAAATACAAATTAATTGTAGCCAGTCTAATGAGAACGCGTATTATAATCTATTTCAATAGTCTACAAACAACGTAATAGATCCGTCTGTGTAATATTATTCTTATTTATGATGGACTTGAATAAATAATTGTCTTGTGTTAATAAGTATTGTTGCTTGTGTTGCATCAATATAATATTAACTAGCCGTTTTCCCGCGATTTTACTCAAATCCCGTGGGAATTACTGCCCGTACCCGGATAAAATATAGCCTATGTCACTCGTGGATAATGTAGCTTTCGAATGGTGAAAGAATTTTTAAAATAGGTCCAGTAGTTTTTGAGCCTATTCATTACAACCAAACAAACAAACAAAGTTTTCCTCTTTATAATATTAGCATAGACTAGGAATGCTGCATGCATTAGTATGTTGGTCAAGATAGCATCATATAATTATAGAGTTAAGTTAAAGTTAATACTGTAGTATATTTATGATGGACGTACACATGTTATTTATCTTATTGGCAGAGCTCGTGGCTAAATCAAAACCGCGCGGATCGATCTATCATAAAATTAAGCAATAGTTGGCGCGATCGGTCCGCAGATGGGTGATCATGACCATCTTGTCACGTTTTAGAAGGTATGATAAACTGGTGGATCCCGGCTGTCATTTGAACTTCTTTGGCACTCGTTACTGACAACCAGTCTAACCAAGGGGTGTGGTTAACTGGTTACCCGGTTAGGCAGATGCGATGATGACATCCTGTCATCAGAAAAAAAAATTAAAAGTATCGTCAGTAAAAATATTCTGGTATCGAAATTGGCGTTTCAAAAGCCTACCGAATTACCTCCGATATTTCGGCACTGAGTGTATTAAGAATTCTGTTTGTTTCAATATTCCATATTGGTATAATGTAAATTCAATCTTTCAGTGACCATTTAATCTGTTCATTCCGCGTTCATTTCATACTATTAGAGGGATTTCCTCGTAATATTAACGATAATAGTTTAGCGAATATCAGATCAATGGTTTTTGTTGGTTAACTTATTTTGTTTCAAATCAATAGCTATGTTACTAATTGGTTTATGAAGTTAAGTAGTAAAGTAATACTATTGCACCTAATCGAATTTAAACATGCCATTAAAACGGCTAAAATTTACGGCTTTATGGCTTTATTATTTTATTGCAGTTGCAGGTTACAAATAAAGTTTTAGATAGCTACTAGCTTCTGCCAGCGACTTCGTACGCGGATCATATCGCTTATACTGGCGATAACGGGATCGTAAAAATTAGCCTGTCATAACAAATACTTCTTAAACATATGATTTCCATACAAACTATCTACCCCCGTTTTAGTAGTAGATTTTCGTAAAATCTTTTCTTAGATCATGTTAATACCCTATATTATAGGGCACATAGGTTTATTATAGGGCACATAGGTTTATTATAGGGCCTATAATAAACCTATGTGCTAAACATATCTCTTACTTTAATAACATAGGACTTAAATACAAACTGACTTCCAACCCCCATTTTACACCCTAAGGGGTGGAATTTCTAAAAATGACGAAACACGTGTTTACTTATTTATTTTGAGGAATAACATCACGAAGTTTCATGTCGAAATTCGTAATAAATATTGGTTCGCCATACAAATTTCAACCCCTATTTAAACCCCTTAGGAGACGAATTTTGAAAAGTCTTTTCTTATCTCGCGTGAGGGTATTAAGATGAACCTTTGCGCAAAATTTCAGCTTTATAGGTTCAAAGGTTTGGGCCCTGCGTTGATTAGTTCGCCATAAAAATTGTCAACCCCATTTTAGCCGGCAACCCCATTTTAACCCTTTTAAGGATGTATTTCAAAAAATTGAGAAACACGTGTTTAATTATTTATTTTAAGGAATAACTCCACGAAGTTTCATGTTGAAATTCGTAAATAATAATAGTTCGCCATACAAGGTTTCAACCCCTATTTCAACCCTTAGGACACGAATTTCAAAAAATCCTTTCTTATCCCTAGTGAGAGTCTTAAGATGAACCTCTGTGCAAAATTTCAGCTTTATAGGTTCACGGGTTTGGGCCCTGCGATGATGAGTCAGTGAATCAGTCAGGACTTTGAGTTTTATATATATAGAATAGAATAATACCATAGAAAAGCAGTCAAAATTCTATGGCAAAATCTGTCTCTGAAACCTGTGTCACTGGTGCTTCATTGAATATTTTTCAAAGAATTCCCATTTTATTTCTTAAGGAATTTCCTTTAAATTGACTAGCCCGGGATTCCTTTTCATGTTTATTGGAAGGTGCTACATAAAGAGCGGTTTGTAATTGGCGCGGGTAGCCGATGTCAGATCGTCTGTAATTGCTTTTTACTCAATTAATCGCTTCCGAACCGGCTGCACCGAAGTATTTGTCTGATATTATTAGCTGTACTGTTGTATCCAGCCAGCGGTCTTTTGAAGCAGAATGGTTCGATTTTCAAATTCATTTCTTATTTCTGATCTGGGTTCGACTTTCAAATTAATTTCTATTTGAAAATGTTATAGAGCTGGCAAACTATTGACAACTCCTATGCATCTCGGAATGTATGAGCGTATATTATGCTCGGTTTTGTTATGGTTTTAATCCGCCATTGTGTATAATAAAAAGATTAGATTATAGAAGAAACTATTTTTTTTTATTTCTCAGTTACTGATAATTTTGAGGTTGTCTTTAGAGGTATAAAACTAATCGGCACTTTTTAATGGATAAGGTTTTCAATTCCAAATAAATTTATTTTATGTACCCAAAGGTAACAAGTTTAAGTGCCTAATTGCTTGTTAATTCAAAGCCTTTTAGCTGAAAACAATTTACTCTGCATAACTACAGGTTGATAAAAATAAATTGAATTTATTACCATACTACACATGTATCCTGAATTTACATATTTTCGTCCATAAAGGGAAAAAGCGAAGAATAAATTGGAAATGTCTGGTGTCCCTTGACCTGTAGTTGTGAAAATGCTTATATTTGAATAGAGCATTATTTGTAGGTATTGGAAAGGATTTGATCGTCATAATACTATTGACTTGTGTCACGAAAAGGATGGGTCGCGTTCAATTGTTGAACTTGATTTATAACTTCTTGCCTTTTCGACATAACGAGTTGGGGCTAAGTGTAGGTTACTTTTCACGAACTCTTAGGGAAATAATTCAGATGCCTAAAGATAGCCTTTAATTATGAAAGGATGTGTTGATTTAAGTATGTATGTTATTTTTTCACGCTTAAACTTCTCAATGAATTTTGATGAAACTAGGTAGTAATAGCCATAGGCATAGTACCATAGGCTACTTTTTACTATTGTTATTCTTTCATAGAACTGGGAATGCCAGTTTGCATAATAAAAGTAATTGAAAACTACGCAATCCTAAATTCCGGACACGGTTTCCTTTCATAAAACAGAAATCCGAACAACAAAGGTTGATAAAGACACTCCATGAAATTCTTTTACGTGGAAGAAAATGCATTTTGTATTATAAAAGCTAAGGGATGATCCACTACACCGCGTCTGCTCTGAGCTACGAGCAAATTAAATTTCTGCACTGCATTACTTACACTCAGCTATTATTAGAAATAATGACATTCACCGCTCGCTTATTGCAGGCACTGGCTTTGTTGAATTAGAAAATAAAGTTGTTTGGGTAGCGTGTATAGGAACGTTATTCGACAGTGATAAAGTAGGGTTCAATGCCAAAGTTGTGAAAGAGTTTAGTTTTTTGTCATTATAAAAATGTTGTTTGTCTTACTTTTATTATTGTACTATTCTAGTATAGTATAGTATAGTTTTTACTATTCTAAAGCTTCGTTTTGGTAGCACAAACAAAAATGTCTACCAACATGACGACGCCAGTTAGCAAATTTGGAGCACTATCGGAAAAACTAGTCAGAACTCAATCAATTTTCACCTACGAATCTCGCACAAAAGTGACTTCGCGTATCTATTCGATATTCGAAGTGACTTCGTGTTCGTTCCCGTAATTACAAAAAGACTTTGGATCGGATCGTATTACCGAGTTGTCAGTAGGTACGTGAAGTGTAAACGAATGAGAGTTTCATTAGATGTCACTTCGATGCGGCGTGCCGCGTTCTGATTGGCGGTGTGCGGTTAGCCTGTTTATACTGTTCATTTATCGAACGGCTTGTTCGATTTATGAATTTATTGAAGCTTATGATATTGTTTATGGGTGTTAGACTGACAATGTTTTATCAAGGCATTTCAAAAAGTTACAATTTTGTTGAATAGATAACAATATTTTATAAATTTGAACGTGAAAAAATAGGATTTTGACCATTACCTAGTGACAGTTACATTAAAAAGCTTTGTTTATTATTTTTATGATAAAGTAGGCAAACTTGTCACAGAGCTTAGCCTTAAAACACTAGGAAAATAAATTGTATAATAGAGAAACAAAATAAAAAGTTTTTACTCCCTGAGACCATACTCACACGTAGGTAAAGAATTTTTATATGTGCCGCGTAGCAAAAGCTTCAAGACCACTTTAAGCCTGTGCTTATGCCTGTGCTACAATAATTTCAGCGCTCTGTGGCTTTTAAAACTATCATATACAAGATTATTTGCGAGAATCTTTGATAAAAGTGAAAAAGGAACGTTGTAAATCGTTCGAAATCGGAATAAAACGTTCTTCGAACGCACGAAATTCAAATTCAGAATGTAATGCGTAATCACGCATTTCACGAAACATATTAAATATCACGAACTGCCATACACATTGTGGTATGTCAACATTATATTTGGTACATTTTTATATGTACCCGGCAATGGAATTCGGCGTACATTCAACTGAACACAAAGAGTAACCTTAGGACTGCTACTGACATCGTTAACGTTATAAATGGAACATTCGAGATTTTTCACCAACAATGTGAAGCTACGCGAGGGGGATCTTTTTAACAGTTTCGTAATACGGGGTTATTTTTATTTAATTTAATATGGAATATGTTTTTTGGAACGATTTTGTTTGAGAATCGAGATGGATAGATTTCACAAAACACGTATGAAACTCGGCTAAGTACAAAAATTGTGTCTATTGTATCTCAACGTGAAGAAATTCAACGTGAAAATTTTACTTCTATACTCATGATACGTGATTGATATTGATGGGAATTTTTAAACATATCACTAGAGGCGACTTAGCTTAACAAATCGAATTCCTTTTAAGAGCTTATTCCTAGATCCTGCTATTTGCTTGCTCTAAATATCTCTGTACCACTTAGACTTAGCCAGTTCGGCTTAGATTAAACTGCATTGATCTCTACACCTGTACGTAAACTAAGCTGTATCTCTTCAAGGAAATATAGTCAACATTAATGCGTGTAGTTTTTAATAGAAAAAGGTTTAGTTAGTATCTTAGTACAGTTCTAGCTAAACTCGATGTCGACCCGTAGCTGAATTTCGATCACAAGAACGAGCATGTGTCCATACACCTCTCCCACCCTTTCTACCCGATGATACCAAGAATTGGTTCATACGTAATGTTCAATGACGACAAAAAGTTTTGCGTGAACTATAATTATAGGAAGATAGGTAGGTGTAAATAATATCAAAGCAATATACGTGCGATTAAATGTACCTATAGATCTATGCCCACGCACATTGCGTTGCTTCTATAATTAATTTACAGTAACGTTAGCTTCCGATATTAATGTATCTGTTACACATTTATTTATTATCATCAAAGGCTTTGAGATCTTTGAACAGCGCTTTATATAAATATCGACGTTTATGAAAAATTACTATAAAAAGATTTATAATTTCTCTCTTCATTTTCTTAATGTCTCAATTTTTCCTTCGAGCTGGCTATAGCTGTAGGTCGTAAGTACCTACCGAAGAGCTACATAATACGATATATAAAATACGGATTTAAAATATATTTTACGAAGTAGACCATATCCTTCATATTTTACTTATAAAAAGTATATCTAAAACGCATTACTTATATCATTATTTTATTATAGGTACAACTAAAGTCGGTTATGATCTATAAATAATTTAATTCATGGCATTGCAATACATAAGACATAAGTACCTACTTTTAACCCATTGCTACTCATATATAGTTTCCAATATTTTCTATAAATATATTCTCAAGATTACATGTTCTAAGAGTAACCCGATACACCCGGCTCATCAGCCAAGCGGTTAATTATTTTTTAATTAACAGCCGCCATGTTGGTTCCAGCCATCAACTTTGTAATAATGTGATGATCGGTCGTGTGATCAGGCTCTTAGCGTATGAATATATAATGTGGGCGCCTCGTATTGGATGTAAGTTGCGTTTTATTATGCAAAGAGGCATAAGGCAGTCTTGGTCACTTAAGTTCTAATGTTTAGTTCCTTGTTTCTTGGTAAAGCGAAAATGTATGTATTTTAGGATTAGAAAATCTAAGTGGTTGTTGTGGTCTTCCAATGAATGGGTCATTTTTGGTTCTTAGCTAAAACTCTGCATGTGTCTTACTTCAAAAACATAGGACTTCGATACAAACTATCAACCCCCGTTTAACACCCCTAAGGGCAGATTTTCGTAAAATCTGTTCTTAGATAATGTCTACACTCTATAACGGACCTATCTGCTAAAATTTCATGAAAATCATTCATTTATCATTTGCATATAAAAAATCTATCCATAAAAGCTACTTTTATATGATTATATATGATTCATAAAGTGCCTACCCTATCAAAATGAACTCCTGAAAATAATCTGGCCGATTGATAATGTTATCTGTCCCAAATTATATTCAAGTGCGTCCTCAAAAAAATATGAATTGGGTACATATTTGCCCTTTTTTTGTGCGATAGCCCTTTATGACGATTGTCATATCACATCGTAAGTTAATGATGTTTTGTTTTGTCACAAAATGTATTTAAAAAAAGCTTCCCAAAAGTTTCTAGTTATATTACGTTTATCAGTAAAATAATTTCCCTTTTTTTCGCTCCATTCCCATATAACATGACTTCTCTTCCATCTTTATTCTTTAAAAAGATAATGTTCTTTTTTGCCTCTAGTCGTATCAACATATGGCACCATCGTTTTAAAGCTAACACTCTACATGAATTACAATGATGATGGCGTCCTAGCCGATTGTCGGCCACGGCGGCTGTTCTCATATAAGGAGATTAGCCAGCTGCGCACGACATATTTTAGTGCACAAGCATTTGCGCAGATACAGGTGTCTCCCTATTCCCTCACTCTAAACCGATGGGACGGCAATCTGACACGACCAGACAGAGATCAGGCGCAGGACCGACATTAACGTGCTCTCCGATGCACGGGTGTATCAATCACCAACTTCCAACTCCGGGCTGCTCTGTGAAAGTTTCTAAAACCCACAAAGCGATTTCGGCCCGTCCCGAGAATCAAACCCGAGACCTCGTGCCACCACTAGACTAATGATCTCTCCGATTAGGCATCTTTATTCTGTGAAAAAGTAATGCTCTTTTTTGGCACTAGTCGTATCAACACAAGGCACCACCATGTGAAAGCTTATACTCTACATGAATTACAATAAATTTCTTCTAAAATCATGCCATCAGTATATCATACCCGTTAAAATCCTCCAAGTAAAATCATCAGCTTAAAACATATTCCAGTCCATTAACGATTAATGTGCGCAATTAATACCAAAGATCTCCCATCAGATATACGCGTGTTGCCTCTTCTTAACAAGAAGTGCTGTTATCTGTGCCACGAAGTTCTTGGATTAATCTGTGGTTCTCAGCTATGTCTGTGTAGCGTTGTTATGTTTCAAACATGCCTGGATTTTCACGTTACAGGAATTTGTAGTGGAAATTTAAATAATTTGGATATTGGGTTAACATCATCATCATCTGCCTAGCCTTTTCCCAACTATTTTTGGGGTCGGCTTCCAGTCTAACCGGATGCAGCTGAGAACCAGTGTTTTACATGGAGCGACTGCCTATCTGACCTCCACAACCCAGTTACCTGGGCAATCCTGGCAACCCCCTTGGTAAGTAATGGTTTCAGACTTTCAGGCTTCTGATACGCCCGTAAGACTGCAAAGAATGTTCCAAATGACAGCCGGGACCCACTGTTTATCGTGCCTTCCGAAACACGGAAGAACTCGTTATGAAAAGATGGTCACCCATCCACGGACCAACCGCGTCAAGCGTTGCTTGACCTTACGATCGATCGATCCGCGCGGCTTTGACTTAGCCACGAGCCCTTCATTCGAACATGGCAAGTATTTGTGGTGTATGTAAGTCTCGTCAATTATAAATCTTGCAATCTATACTAATATTATCAAACTGAAGAGTTTGTTTGTTTGAACGCGCTAATCTCAGGAACTACTAGTCCGATTTGAAAAATTCTTTCAGTGTTAGATAGCCCATTTATCGAGGAAGGCTATAGGGTACTTTTTATCTGGGTAGGCGCAGTCGTTTCCACGGGAAAGAGGGTGAAACCGCTGGCAGAAGCTAGTTTATGATAATGGTTTGTGACTACTTGGCTAATGAAGACCTACTATTTATATTTAAAACCTGCTGTGAACCTTAATTTTGTTAGTATTCTAGAACGTTTTCGAAATCAAATTCTGTCTCAAAAAAACAATTGACTGTTGCAAGCCTATAAGAACACATGATTTGTGCGCATCATTTAAATACGCGGTGTAATAGAGAACTAAGTGTAAATGTATTCTGGACGTAACATAATATTATCATTTTAAAGTGTAATCATCCATATCGGTGGGAAAACCTATTAGGGTATACTACTACGTTACTGCATGTTTTCTATACTAATATTATAAAGAGGAAAACTTTGTTTGTTTGTTTGGTTGTAATGAATAGGCTCAAAAACTACCGGACCGATTTTAAAAATTCTTTCACCATTCGAAAGCTACATTATCCACGAGTGACATAGGCTATATTTTATCCGGGTACGGGCAGTAATTCCCACGGGATGCGAGTGAAACCGCGGGAAAACGGTTAGTTGATATATAAAGTTTAAATGCATACTGACTGACCTTTGAAGTCTCAGGGCTAGTATGAATTGATGTTTCTATCTAACATTAACACCTTGACGAACTTTATGAATATACGAGAAGGTCGGTTATAATTCGTTTTAGTCTCCACTTAGCTTGCAGTTTGTATACCTACATGTAATTAATTATTTCCGTGTGTATGGCATTTCACGTAAGATTGTTTGTAGGTAAGCTTAATTTTTGGTAATGTGCCACTACCTACACCGCTACATACACATCGGAAGACGCACCATCCTGCATCGCGCAAGCAGTGTTCGCGCGCAACTTGAACATAATATATTGATCACCCCGACAACACCTGTCGGGCAGCAGCCCACCGGACAAAACACCCGTCCGGTCAGAGGATCCTCCCTTTTCCTCCGAGGTATGATGAGCTTTACTCACTGCCATCATACCTCCACAGTAACATACACACTGCTGACAAACATACCCAATGTATTTGAGTTTTCAACAAAATAAGTGTAAATATTAAGTTATCTTTTTAAAAATGAGTCTATGTTCTTTGACATTACATACCGATGTTGTCAAGTTTCAAGAGCTACTACGCGTTTCCGTACCTGCAACAAGTGACAAAATAGATTAGTTACAATAGGTTTAAAAACATGGCAATGAAAATTGGTATCGATGGAGATGCAACACAGTAAACGAGTACAATCCGATATCCGATTTCGAAGTCTTCAAGATTTTATGAACAAGACAACTGTTGCACCTTTATGGCCGACCAAAAGCGCGAGCGCCGCTGTTGAATTATGCTTATTTGTTTCAAATAACGAACACAACCAACTGGTACCAATCCCAGACTACAGTACAATAATAAATATTCCGAAAGAAAAGCCCATCTTTCGGGAATGTCACAAAAAGTTTATATCTACACATGTTATTCTTATAGTTAAACAAAGACAATTTATATAGGCAGTACCTAGTTCCAACAGATACAATATGAACGACGCGCCGCCGGATCTTTTGTTAAGAATTTAAACCGCGGACTGGATTCTATTCAGCATTGTATACAATGTAAACTTTTGAAGAATAACTCGTGTAGCTGATGTGTTATTGTTTATTTTCTTTATTTCATTGGGTTTCAAAGAAGGTGCATTGTGTAGACTTGTATGCGCTTTTGTTGAAGTTGGTGATTAATAAATAATAATTATTATTAGCCACATAAATGATAGAGTCAGTCCTTAAATAAACTTTGATGTCAATTTAGTCTGCTCAAGAAAGCTACAAGAAATAGACATATGTATATTTTTATTATAAATCTTACACTGTAAACTAACGTTAACTAACGTAACTAAAAAATGTTGTAACGTCAAAGAGTTTTAACCCTTTGACGTCACAACATTTTTGCACTCCCTTTAAAATCTAGAACATCATCCGTCCAAAAATAGCCCAATAATACCTGACTCAACGAAATCTATTGGATCACAATAAAACTATTTAATGTTGATGTACCTATTTTGAGGGATCTCCGTACAATGGTGGGCTTGGCGCTGGTCCAAGAATCCGGCTCCGATGTTTAGATCCGTCTGACAGTTCGCTGCATATCTGATATTGTAAACTTGTAAACAGCGATGCAGTAATGTTTTGATAGATCTACTTCCACTGCTAAATGTGATACTGGAGAAAAGTAGGACGAATGTTTCGTTGCCTTTGCATGATGCTACGTATCTTAGAATCTTAACTCTCTCATAAGGAAATCGGTTCTAGTTGGTTTTCTTCTATCTTATTACGTATGTTTGTTTTGTTATTCAAATCAATATGTTATACAAAATTGAGGTTATTATACAACGTGGTGTTAAAACTTATTGGCTTTAGTGCAGTCGACAGCACATTAAGTTACCACAATCTGTCAAATTTCTGCAATAGATTTTCTACCTTATCACAATAGTGGAAGGTTAATGTTCGATTGGTAAAATTTTACAGATTCCGGTTTACAGACCTGCCGTCGTCTGTACTAGCTTTAGACCATTTACTTTGTTCGAGACGATGGGTTAAACCTAGTACAGACGGACGACACATCAAGTTACCACAATCTGTCAAATTTCTGCAATAGATTTTCATCCTTATCACAATGGAGGTAGGTTAATGTTTGATCGGTAAAATTTGACAGATTCGTATACCTGCTGTCATCTGTACAAAATCCTGTCCTTTTTTGATAAGACATTTTTCGTAAGTTTTCGCTATAGAATAAAAAAGTTCGAGTCATAAATTAAATACAGCACGTAATTAACTAAGTCGTAAATAGACAAACAAAAACAAACTCAATTTATTAAAATTATTACTCTTTTTTACTTTTGCTATTTCTTTACGACTGTACAACTTGAACAATAGGTAGCCGATGTACGATAATAATATAAAAGTTACTCCAAACATAAGTTTAGCCATAAAAATAAGATAGTATGTGATCGTATTGTTTTGAGACATGTGATAAATTAATTCCTTTGACCAAAATACTTACCGCAATTTCTTGTTTTTTCACGTGTTTACCGAAAGAACTTGGAACATCGTGCTTAATCTTCATAAAGTAGAACAAGCTTCAAACTTCTATACAATTACAATAACTACATAATTTTCCGCGATGTTTTCTTAGCAAACTGGAAGGAAGCTTAAGTTCTAAAGTAGAATATTTGCATGCTTAATGACTGCGCAGTTTAAATCCTTAGAATATTAAATGAATAAAGTAGGTATGTAGATTCTTATTCTATTTTCAAGAACGAACACAACGTCTCTTTATAAAAAAATATAACATTATTTAAAAATCGAACATCTTGACATAAAAAGCAGGGCAAATACAAGTAAACGTAATTCTTTTTTCAAAATTACTCATTTACGATAATTTAAATTGTCATTTGACGGCTTAACTGTACCTTCACGGTTCGTTTACGATGTTTACATTGCATTGGTTGCACTACAAACGGCAAGTACTTGCAGTATAACATGCAGTTTAACGGTCGACACTCATTATATACAAGCTTTTAAAGTCAGCTCCCAACTGTTTTACACCATTTTGGTAAAAGTAACAGTTGCTAAGTCACTTTATTCTCGTTTAAATTTTATGAAAATTATTTCATACGGCGCGTTGTATAATAATGTATTAAAGCAAGTTGAAAAGTTGTTCAGTCTTGCAATGCGTGTAAACAAAAGTTTTATGTTTTCAAAGCCTGAAACATTAGAGCAAACTCATTTCATCTTAGGCGTAAACAAAACAATATAGAGAACTTAATTTTACTTTATTCGAAGCGTTTTGTTCTAAACTTCGTCTTTAATGTTTAAAGTAAAACTTTTGTGCCTTTATTGTAAACAATGGTTGCGACAATTTAAAATTAGGTATTTTTGTTGTTGGAAACAAGAATATTCGAAATTCGTTTTTGAATTTGATCGTTTAGCTGCGTTCATTTCTTTTGCTGACTCGATTCGACCGCCAACTTCAAATTCCAACTTCAAATTGAACTTGGGACACCAAAATGTTTATTGTTTTTTTTTTACAAATGGCAGCGACGAATTAGTCAATGTTTTATTTAAATAGTTTCTTTGAAGGAGAGAAAGTGTTTGCCGTTGAGGGCAGATTAGAGTAAATCACAAATCACTATAAACATCTAGTTACTAGGTACTACAATTGCCGCGAGACAACAAGGGAACAATCCGAACGTGTCAGTAATCATTCGAATAAAACATACGAGTAGAGCTAACAACCTCCTTCCTGCACTCGATTGAAAACATGTCAAGTACAGGAAAATGTTACTAGAGGTGAGAAATAAAATGTATCAAATGTTCACGGTGCAACGCTAACTGGAGCGACTCTAGTATGATGTAAACAGCTTCTTGACAAAATTGGTTCCATTACACATAGTGTTTATTTACATTATAAGATATTTTTGGAATGGGCAATTAGAATCAACTTAAGTTATATTTTTTTTGACATTCATAAGTGCTTGTAAAGGCCTAAATGAAATAAATGATTTGACTTTGACTATTTACTTACGACCTTTTGTAAGATTATCACAAAGCTAGTGTCTATGANATGGTTACTCTTTTGGAATGGGCAATTAGAATCAACTTAAGTTATATTTTTTTTGACATTCATAAGTGCTTGTAAAGGCCTAAATGAAATAAATGATTTGACTTTGACTATTTACTTACGACCTTTTGTAAGATTATCACAAAGCTAGTGTCTATGATTATTGACTATAAACTTTTTTCTCGCGGTTTCACCCACGTCTCGGGAGATCTTGTGCCCGTACCTGGATCAAATATATCCTATATTACTCGGGAATAGTGTAACTTCCTAACAGTGAAAGAATTTTTCAAATCGCTTCAGTAGTTGAAGGTACATACAAACAAACAAAAAAATGTTTCATTTTTATTATCTACATTAGTAGTTAGGTATAGTTCCTTAGTTACGATAGTTAATTGCATTTTTTTGCAATAGTTACTCAAAAGTTTATATTGTTCGTGTAAATAATGATACACGTACTTACAGCATTGATGGCGTCCTGGCCGATTATCGGCCACGGCGGCTGTTCTCATATAAGGAGATCAGCCAGCTGCGCAGGACATATTATAGTGCACAAGCATTTGCGCAGACACAGGTGCACTCCCTATTCCCTCACTCTCATAACCCGATGGGACGGCAATCCGACACGACCGGTGAGAGATCAGGCGCAGGGCCGACATTAACGTGCTCTCCGATGCACGGGTATATCAATCACCAACTTCCAACTCCGGGCTGCTTTGTGAAAGTTTCGAAAACCCACAAAGCGATTTCGGCCCGTCCCGGGAATCGAACCCGAGACCTCGTGCTCAGCAGTCGGCTATGCGACAGCTAGACCAACGAGGCAACTTACAGCATTAATTTAAACGTATACCTATCATCCCATTGTGCCAAATTGAATTTCATAATAATGCCATATCATGAACACGCAGACACGGTCCTGTATTCATATTATAAACAGTTTTAAATAACACATTAAAAACGATTCGATTATTAAAAATAACGAGCTTTTATTTGCAATGAATGCTGTGCGTCTGATGGAAAATGTTTTAATATCGAGTAAGTAGTTAAAAATGTATTTTCTGATAACTATTATGGCTTCAAATTGAAAGAAACAATTTAATTATATCAAATCTGTGTTATGTTATCACATCGTTTAAAGCTGTGTTTATTCATAATCATACTGTTCGCGACGGGCATCATCCGCTCGCCGCGAGCGCATAGTTAGGAATAAGCAGTGTTCGAAT
>NWSH02000210.1:6666925-6698494 GCA_002382865.2 Heliothis virescens
GCGCAGGCATACCTGCACAGGTGGACCTCTCCGGTAGACCGTAGCGTGTATGGCCGGCATTAGTAATAAGGTCTCGTTTTCCCTTTGGGTGCGGATCCTAAAACATAACACTACCTTTCAGTCTAAAATTTTCCAAAAATTACATCACTAACCAAATGCGGTCGTCCAAGCAATTACTACAAAAAATACAACCTTTTTCTATTTCAACTAAATATACATTTGACTCCTAACGTCAGATATCAATCAGGGTCTATAACAATAAAGCGAAAGCATCAAAATCGCATTACGCGCTACAAAGCTCTGGAAGGATGCAAAGACGATTGTACCCGAAGCTGAAATCGAAAGTGCTGGAATGCGCTCGTGACTCCCACATTAGTACGGTATAATAACCATTAGATGCTTATTAACTAGTCGTTATGCTTTTCTCATGTTTGTTTACTTTGAGTTTATTTTGTTTTGTTGATTTTGAACTAAAAAGCTGGTACGTATTATCATAAATAGTTGCAAAATTATAGTTCTTATGGGACGGGATGTGAATTGATTTGCGCATCTTGAGAAGAATTAATAAGAACCTATTGTTGCTAGTATGGTAGGTGATCGCAAATATATTTTTCGAATTAATTATTTAACTCATAATTGCTGCATTAAAATCAGAAATTACGGTACAGCCACTTTTTTAGATACCCATAGCAATCGTCCGCACATTTGCTATAGATTTTCTCTTCCTGATCTTCAAAGTTAAAAACAAAACTCATTTTAACTTCCAAGCAATCACCTTCACATTAGCAACAACACAAGTCAAAATTACACCCAAACTTGAACAATAACAATTCTCGAATATAACAGAAAATAAACAAACAAATTTGTTCCCTCCCCTCAAAAGTTTATCGTGTTTGTTGGTAGTTCTGCCGCCATTACCACTGTATGTAAACGGAATATAATAAGCGTATGTACCTCTTAGCATAAAGGTGGTATAACACCTTCCAAATATTTTGCAGTAAACTTTGCTTTATTAATTTTAATAAGTTTTGTGTCATTTTTAAATTCCCCAAAATATATATCGTATCGTATATTTTTTTAATAAAGAACAGAATCGACTTCACAAAAACAATATACGGTCGAATTGAGAACCTCTTATTTTTTTGGAAGTCAGTTAAAACCACTGAAGGAACAAAATAAAACTTTTCACATGGCTCTAGAAGTCGGTGATTGTGTTTATTTTGCTACCAACTTCTAGGGAACCTTCTACTTTTTGGGGAAAGGTATGTATCGCTTGAATTTTTTTATTTGAATGTCATCAATATTTTATCAAACTCTAGTATTTTCAGTATGTACAGACAACAGCACATCAAGTTACCACAATCTGTCAAATTTCTATAATNTATTTGAATGTCATCAATATTTTATCAAACTCTAGTATTTTCAGTATGTACAGACAACAGCACATCAAGTTACCACAATCTGTCAAATTTCTATAATAGATTTTCAACCTTATCGCAATGGGGGTAGGTTAATGTTCGATTGGTAAAATTTGACAGATTGGTATACGTTGACCTGCTGTTGTCTGTACATTTGATGAAGTCGTCAATTCGTTGTATATTGAACCAAAATATTTTGGTAAATGTTACACTACCCTGAACTAAATTCACATCGTTAGCGGCACTTGTTAGCATACGAAGAAACTTTCGTCACGTGAGTGAGTAAAAGGTGTTTCAGTCATGTGACTTCGTTTAGCATTTATTGTCACAGAGTGTGCGATTAAGCTGCTAATCCGGAGGCATGCTGTTAAACAAGTGAGAGTTTTTTGTTTTGTTTATTTACACTGTGGTTTTGAGTCATTTACGACTTTGAAGTCATGCACGTGTTTAGAGTGAAAAAAAATACCGAAACAATTTTACACAAAACAATGATTAGTATCTAAATTGTCAGCTCATCAACCAATCACAATCTGTCACATTTCTTCCATAGATTTTCAACCTTATCACAACAGGGGAAGGTTAATGTTCGATTGGTAAAATTTTACAGACTCGGGTAAGTTGACCTGCTGTTGCCCGTACCCATAACCAATCCAAAAACCAAATAACCGAAGAGAATAAATAAACATAAGTAATCCAAACACACCTTTTTTTACAAACATCTTAGAAGAGTAAGCATAGCCAGATGAAATCTATAAGACCTTTGAACAGGGTTCAAGATCAATGTTATTCTCTTTACTAGTGACCTGTGACGTCACTCCTCAACAAAAAGCCTAGTTATAAGGAAAGTTCGGCCTTGCGTCAATATTGTTTTAATGTTCCTTCCGAGATTCAGGAACCTTTGAAAATTAAATTGTTCCCTCCTTGTTTTTCTTTGGGAGACATTAATTTTCTTCTTCAAATTCTTTAAAAACAAGTGTTTTTTTAAAACATTCTGTTTCCGAAATCAGATGTTTTTTTTGGTTGGACATTAAAACTGGTCAGTATTTTTCGAGAATCTTCTTTTAAAGGCTGTTTTGTGGGGATATGATTATGAGATGAGACTTAATAATATTGGATGATTCTTAAATAAATTATATTTGCCGATGCTGAAAAATAATATTAACTACAGTATGGTTAGCAAAAAACATTGCCGAATTTTGTATGGAACCCGTCGCCACCTACCAACAGACATGAAGAGTGGGGATACTTTTAGGGATTGCCATTTCATTTTTCTGATGCAAATTATGTTCTATTTTGCCTTGAATGCACACATAATCAAAATAGCCACTTAGATAGGCTCCTATGCACTTCAAACTTCACCTCTTTAGATAAATATAGGCACCTGGTATTAGAACTACCCACACAGATCTACAAAGCGAGTTATAATTACTTAGCCAAAGGCTTTCTACCCACGCGCTTTGTTCGACCGAATACGCCATATGTTGGCGGAGTTCAACGAATTCATGGTGAAAAATTGATATTTTTTTATATAAATATAAAGGTATTGTATTATAGTTTTTAAAAATAATTTTAGAACATGATTAACGATGATTAACTTGATAAAATCACAAAATTACTTTATCTAAATTGTAAGTTTTAGAATAGCCTAAAGCGTTTAAATTGTTAAAGTTTGATTTAAGTAGCTAATAGGCTTTTATAACTCTTTCTATAATTTTATTTTACTGATACACAGATAGGGCATTGACCTCCAAATGCCAGACAATTTTGAACGCAGACTGTATAATTTTACCGCATAATTTGCAAAGCTCCGTCAATAATTTCCATAGAATGAAAATTACATCTTCCCATGTGTTTTGTATAAAGTTCAAAGGTTCGCGAAAATGTACAAGAAATTCTAAGAAATCAATTGTGTATGATTTTGAATAGAAATTATTAAGTTAATTTACAAAGCTTTGTTAGTAAAACAAGCTTTAAATTTCATTAAATTATTCACGTAGGCATTTTACGTAATGTAACGAACATGATTCAAAAAACGATACCTAGTATCGGTCCATTTTGAAACTTTCATTTAAAGTTGATTCAAAATAATACATACCATAAGAAAAGATGAACCACTGTGCATAACAAAGGGCAGGTACCTGAAATTAAAAAATATCGTTAATTCCTAATTAACGGCAAAGGAAATCCCTTTTCCCCTTTTTTACCACGTCTTAGAAAATGTAAGAAAACCACCAGGTGCGAGTGGTAAACATCAAAATACTTTACGAAAGTAATAATTAACTTTGATGGATGAAGATTGATAGACATATTATTATTTTTGGAAACTTCTTGAAGAATCGATTATGTGGTTTTGTGTTTGTTATTCAAAGTTAGATATTTAAGTTGTGGGTATAAATAATAATGAAAATAATTTTCTTGGAATTAAAAAACAATATTATTTTATTTAACTCACTATTATTAATTATTTTTGTATGTTTCAAAACTTGTTTTTCGAATAAAAGTAACCATATAACGATGACAGTTAATGAAGAAAACAAACATCCGAATTGACAAACTTCTCTTTTTTTTTGAAGTCGTTTAATTAGCGATACACATATCTAAAACACTGATTCCAGAGNTTTATTTACACTGTGGTTTTGAGTCATTTACGACTTTGAAGTCATGCACGTGTTTAGAGTGAAAAAAAATACCGAAACAATTTTACACAAAACAATGATTAGTATCTAAATTGTCAGCTCATCAACCAATCACAATCTGTCACATTTCTTCCATAGATTTTCAACCTTATCACAACAGGGGAAGGTTAATGTTCGATTGGTAAAATTTTACAGACTCGGGTAAGTTGACCTGCTGTTGCCCGTACCCATAACCAATCCAAAAACCAAATAACCGAAGAGAATAAATAAACATAAGTAATCCAAACACACCTTTTTTTACAAACATCTTAGAAGAGTAAGCATAGCCAGATGAAATCTATAAGACCTTTGAACAGGGTTCAAGATCAATGTTATTCTCTTTACTAGTGACCTGTGACGTCACTCCTCAACAAAAAGCCTAGTTATAAGGAAAGTTCGGCCTTGCGTCAATATTGTTTTAATGTTCCTTCCGAGATTCAGGAACCTTTGAAAATTAAATTGTTCCCTCCTTGTTTTTCTTTGGGAGACATTAATTTTCTTCTTCAAATTCTTTAAAAACAAGTGTTTTTTTAAAACATTCTGTTTCCGAAATCAGATGTTTTTTTTGGTTGGACATTAAAACTGGTCAGTATTTTTCGAGAATCTTCTTTTAAAGGCTGTTTTGTGGGGATATGATTATGAGATGAGACTTAATAATATTGGATGATTCTTAAATAAATTATATTTGCCGATGCTGAAAAATAATATTAACTACAGTATGGTTAGCAAAAAACATTGCCGAATTTTGTATGGAACCCGTCGCCACCTACCAACAGACATGAAGAGTGGGGATACTTTTAGGGATTGCCATTTCATTTTTCTGATGCAAATTATGTTCTATTTTGCCTTGAATGCACACATAATCAAAATAGCCACTTAGATAGGCTCCTATGCACTTCAAACTTCACCTCTTTAGATAAATATAGGCACCTGGTATTAGAACTACCCACACAGATCTACAAAGCGAGTTATAATTACTTAGCCAAAGGCTTTCTACCCACGCGCTTTGTTCGACCGAATACGCCATATGTTGGCGGAGTTCAACGAATTCATGGTGAAAAATTGATATTTTTTTATATAAATATAAAGGTATTGTATTATAGTTTTTAAAAATAATTTTAGAACATGATTAACGATGATTAACTTGATAAAATCACAAAATTACTTTATCTAAATTGTAAGTTTTAGAATAGCCTAAAGCGTTTAAATTGTTAAAGTTTGATTTAAGTAGCTAATAGGCTTTTATAACTCTTTCTATAATTTTATTTTACTGATACACAGATAGGGCATTGACCTCCAAATGCCAGACAATTTTGAACGCAGACTGTATAATTTTACCGCATAATTTGCAAAGCTCCGTCAATAATTTCCATAGAATGAAAATTACATCTTCCCATGTGTTTTGTATAAAGTTCAAAGGTTCGCGAAAATGTACAAGAAATTCTAAGAAATCAATTGTGTATGATTTTGAATAGAAATTATTAAGTTAATTTACAAAGCTTTGTTAGTAAAACAAGCTTTAAATTTCATTAAATTATTCACGTAGGCATTTTACGTAATGTAACGAACATGATTCAAAAAACGATACCTAGTATCGGTCCATTTTGAAACTTTCATTTAAAGTTGATTCAAAATAATACATACCATAAGAAAAGATGAACCACTGTGCATAACAAAGGGCAGGTACCTGAAATTAAAAAATATCGTTAATTCCTAATTAACGGCAAAGGAAATCCCTTTTCCCCTTTTTTACCACGTCTTAGAAAATGTAAGAAAACCACCAGGTGCGAGTGGTAAACATCAAAATACTTTACGAAAGTAATAATTAACTTTGATGGATGAAGATTGATAGACATATTATTATTTTTGGAAACTTCTTGAAGAATCGATTATGTGGTTTTGTGTTTGTTATTCAAAGTTAGATATTTAAGTTGTGGGTATAAATAATAATGAAAATAATTTTCTTGGAATTAAAAAACAATATTATTTTATTTAACTCACTATTATTAATTATTTTTGTATGTTTCAAAACTTGTTTTTCGAATAAAAGTAACCATATAACGATGACAGTTAATGAAGAAAACAAACATCCGAATTGACAAACTTCTCTTTTTTTTTGAAGTCGTTTAATTAGCGATACACATATCTAAAACACTGATTCCATAGAATCTATACTAATATTATAAAGCTGAAGAGTTTGTTTGTTTGAACGCGCTAATCTCAAGAACTACTGGTCCGATTTGAAAAATTATTTCAGTGTTAGATACCCCATTTATCGAAGAAGGATATAGGCTACTTTTTATCCGAGTGCGCCGAGTAGTTCCTACGCGACGCGGGTGAAACCGCTGGCAGAAGCTAGTTTAATATGAGGCACGGTTTACGTCTCCATAAAACACAAATTCGTTAATAGCCCATATTCATAAGCCGATAAACAAAGTCAGCCTGTACAATCTGCTTTCGCATTACCATGCAAATATATGCCTATTTTTGATGATAGAGCAAAAATCAAATTTGGTTCAGATCGTGATCAAATTTGAATATGTTAGTGTGGTGTTAATTACCATATAAATGAAGTTCCATGAATAACTTATAGTCAGAGAAATGGGTAGGAAAATTCGAATGTTCTCGAAGCTGGTTTAAGAACGTCTCAATATGTTTATGACACAATACTTCATCACGCTAGTCTTCTACAAAAGAAGAGAGAGCCGTTTCCAGCTCATATATTAAGTGTCTGTATCAATTTTTACCAATACATACTAGTTCACACTCATGATTTCACCTGAGTCGTGAAGAAACTTATACCACCCGTAACTATCTCCATTGCCAAAAAATCGTTGTCACGTCAGATGCTTTAGCGTGAAAGCGTAACAGACAGACGGATCAGTGTCACTGTCTTATTTATAAAATGATCATCTTTGCGGGGATATTCACGTATCCCCAGATGGATTACCCAAATCTCTAAGCTACCGAGCTTGCGACTGAAAAAGCAGGTATTAAAAAACAGTTTGACACGTCTGAAAAATACGTAAAGACGGATTGTCTGAAGGCGCCATCTATAATAACGGTGGTGAGGAACGACGAACCTTTCTTACCAACGAGCTCCTTACGGACTTCCCGGGCTACAAATCTGTAGGTCACGTGATACCCGTCGCGAGTTTATATGTTTTTCCCCATACAAAAACTGCTCAGCGCCGCTAAAGAAGCTTTCACTTTAAAAATATCGAGGAGTAGGTACATTATGTCTTATCATCGGTATGAATTACGAAGCAGAAATTTCGCTATGATGATTGATCTCGATAGTACTAAATTTCACAAGTCCATGTAATATTTGTTTAACATATGGTCGGTAAGTTCCTATAGGTACTTATACAGAGTAGGTAGTAACCGATGAATTGCGTTCACTGATCCCAGTGAGTAACGAGACGATTATGGCAAATTCCTTTGACCGTGTGTTGTAGTGTGAGACCCAACGGTAGAATAATTTAGATAGGTATGTACTTATATTAAGAAATTGGGTGATCATGTCGTGTAAAACCTTCAGTGGTTGAAACAATCAAATATTCGTGTACATTAAATAAACCATGACCTTCTTAAGTAAATATAATTCCTTGTTACGCGGTTGCTTTTGAAAAGTTTCAAAAACTGTACTATCCAAACTTTATTCTGACAAAACATTTTTCGCATTAAACCTAGAAACATTAAATAAAAAGTTCACGTGAAATGTACCAATGCAATGTCACCAAATGAAAACTTACTTCTAAAGCAATTTTATTAAAGTGTCGACTAAGCGTCCACCTTTCTGGAAATTTCTGGAGGTCCATTTCTGGAAATTTCTAACACATTTGCTCGGAATTTGCTACCATGTAAGCTTGCGAATGATGCTATTTTCTTCGTGACCCTAAGATTATCTATTGTAAGCGTAGATTAGGACCTCCAGAGAATAACATAGAGCTTAAATTGTCTTCGAAGATTTATAGGGTCATTACCCTTAGGCCTTAGTGAGTAGGTATGAACTATTTTTTAGTCTACTTTTATGAAGCGGGGCACGACGGGACATTTGATCAAAGTAGAACGTTAGATAAATCCTTTCTTTTTATGTTTGTTAAATTTTCTTATTTTCTGTGGGTTGAATTTTACTTATTGTATAGGTAAATTGGATATTTTTTTAAGAAATATATCGATGAAGAATTGCATGAAAAGCCATGAGTTATCTTGTTAGCAGTTGAATTCACTTATGCTCACAAAGGAACGTGGTGTGAATTTAAATGGGGTCGGTTAGATCGTTCGTGTGAAAAGAATCTAACCAAAGACACAATCACCCGACTTTAAGGCCTGAATTAGAATCTTTTTAGAAGTCATTATGAATTTTCGGAGTTATTTGTGACATTAATATTATGTTTTTCGCTAGGTTTTTCGTAAAACCTACGATTTTCTGATTGTTACTGAAAATTTTATATTGTCTTTCATTAAAATTAAAGTTATTCTCCTATGACTCATAATATCTTGATACAAACTACGAGATATGAAAATCGATGTGCTATTTCGAGAAAGCAGTAAAAAACTAAAATAATGTTCTGACGCAAGTTTCACACCTTTGTTCTCCTTTGCAATAAATTCTTGTGGTATTTACCGTTCAGCACGTTGATCTTGTTTCATCTGAGAGTCATTTATAGAGTTCAATCTTTCATTCTTTGAACTGGGAAGTTTTTATTCAGTTCTAAAAATCTCCTCAGTTTTCAGGAAAAAATGAAGGAACAGCGAAATTGGACCTGGGATGAATTTCGATTCGGGGAAAAATCCGATTATTGATGTTTGCTTGTTTGTACAAACGCTGCCTGAAACTTCCCATAGCTTAACATCTCAAAACGAAGATATATGTATGTATGTACAATGTACATCTTTCTCTCTCTGTGTGATGATTAATTATTAAATACTAGCTTCTGCCAGAGGTTTCACCCGCGTCCCGTGGGAACTGCTCGGCGCATCCAGATAAAAAGTAGCTTATAGCCTTCCTCAATAACATAACATTCATAACTACTATCATTGAAAGATTTTTTCAAATCGGACCAGTAGTTCTTGAGACAAACAAATTCTTCAGTTTTATAATATTGGTATAGATTACAACGATGACTTTTAATAATTTTTGGGCCAGATTGGGTACCAGATTTTCAACTAACAGTAAAATTCTCTGTGTTGTTGAGTTTTCAAGTTTACTCACAAGACTAGCTTCACTTAAGTGTTTCATATTAACTTAGATATGAGTATTTTATGGCAAGTAATAAAAGCTCACATTGCAAAATGTGGTGCTGCACTTTAAAGTACCTGTGAAAACTCCAGTGTTTCATCACAAATATAATCTAACCTTTCTAACTTTAAATAAAGAGAACTCAACATAGTATTATTTAATTAAATACGTTATGATCTGCGTGGGAGTATACGGTATAAAACGATGCAGCGCCACATAATACTATGCAAATGCATTCAGACTGAATAGTTAATGCAATGTTGCAAAAAGTCGTAAATGTCGACGTCGTACGATGCGAAATTTAATTTTATATTCGTACTTTCTGAAGGAGTTTTCAAGTGAAAGATGTTATGAATGAATTTACCTATGTATTTTTATTTTGTAGTATCACTATTATAGTCCTTCTGTGTTGCAGGTTCACTTCAAAACTAAGATATATTTTTCTTTGCCATATTCTATACCTTCTTTATTTCTGACAATTGGTATTTGTATTGGTTTATTAAACACCATGTAAGGGCATGGGTTTAGACACATTACCACATAAAATAAGAAAGGAACAGATTCAGATGTTTTCTCCAAACATTTTGTAGGCACAAAAACAAAGGCTAAAAAATTCTACCCAGATCACAAATCTTTTGTTCAGCAGAACTATAAATAATTTAAAGGAAACGTAGACTATAGATAGGATATCAATAATGGATGATCTCTAGTAGATAGATCTGGTACAGACAGGTATTGATGATGGTAGCAAAGCGTTCAATCTGTTGATTTCAAAATACTGGTGGAACTATAGTCTACGTTCCGTAGGTTTTTATTCCTCTTCAAGCGTTTATAGTTTTTCAAACTACGGAACTCCTACAAAGTGAGTTCCGTAGTTTGAAAAACTTGCTGGTTTTTGTGTTTTTGTACGGAGAGTGATCAGTTTTCTTTGTGCGTGATGACAAATGTTTGTTACGTTTTTCCAAAGCAAATGTAATGTATGTGTCTTTGGAATATGAATCTGTGTATTATCGTTTGATAGTGCTTCCATTGACTCTATAACTTTTTGTATGGGTTTGAGATAGATATAACTATACTAGACTTCTAGCAGTCTATTCTTCTAGTATATTTCATAACGCAAGACTAAATATAATAAGTATAATGTTTAGTTATTGCCATTTTAGTTAATGTCAAAAGCTTTGCCTTTGGCAATGATAAGGTTTATAATAAAGTCATGTAGAACATTAATATCGTTCGTTATAATTGTTTCATCTCTGAAATATAACTATATTCACAAGTGAATATTAATATTTATTCGCATAGCAATTATAAACAGGTGTAGGACTTCAAAATATATCAACTGTTTAATATAAAAGGTGGAGCATTTAATTTGAATTCTCACCTATTCAAACAAGACTTTAAAACCATTTAAATTGTCATATTACTATATAAAATACTAAATGGAATGGAAAATTTAAATGGTTAATCATTTAAATAATCCCTGAATAAATTCCGAAAAGTTTAAATTATACGTTGAATAATGAATAAAACATATTAAAAAGTAAAAAAAAACTGAAACTCTTTTTTTTCAATTTTATTATTCCTAATGGTCTCGTTTCTGCTTAAAATTGAATTGTAGACATGTTTCATTAGCATAGACGCGTTTGTAAAAGTAAAAAAAGTTGCTCATAAATCCATTTTCCAATTCTAGATATAGTTTTTCCACAATAAAAGAAGCGAATGCAAATTGTGGCCTTTTTGTCATGTCGAGTAAAAGCGTGTTTTGTGAAAAGCAATCTGGTTTTTGTTCGACGGAGAAAATCGCTGTGGGGCATCGCATTTGGATAGGAAATGGCGGACAAATGTCGCCGCTAGCGTTATCAATACTTCGTTTCTGACACATGCTGTGGTAAATGGTAAAAATGTTGAATACCAATTTATATAAGACATGTCATTATTATGGAGTACTGTGAGTATAGTGGTAAACTTTTGAATGGTCACTACATAAAATAATTTAAAATATTTGTAGCCGACATTTAATTTGAATGCTTATGGCATAAATAACAGTGGAAAAATGTATGTAGTTTTTTTTTTCCTAAAAATACCAAATAAATGAAACAAGAAAACGTAAAGTTCATACAGAGATAGAAAATAATATGGGCGGTTATATTTATATATAAAAATAAAACTGGGTAAAAAACCTGTCTAGGACAATATTTACTGCTGACATTTTAATTAAAAAATAAATACCTTACTTTAGTTCTTACTTTTTACTTCGACTGACGAAAAACTAACTATATAGGTATATTCTATTTACTTTAAAATATTTATCAACGAAGATCCCAGTACAAACGAACTATCTAACTTTAAGTAAATATTTAAGTGAAATGAGTTGGAAAACTTGACGTCTACAGGCAGTTGCGTCTAAGTTAAGTAAACAAAGTTAACATAACTTAAGTGAAACTGTGGCTTAAAAGACAACTTGTATTTGCTAAACGACTGTTTGAGGTACCTTTTTTTTTCATCTTACATCCAGTTTACTCTTTTATTTATTTTTTACTATCTGCTCCCCGCATTTTTATCGTAGTCCAGGGAGCATCAGTTTTTAACTTTTTTAGGTAAATTGGTTCTCCAGTTAAGAGTGGAAAAATGACATACAGACATTTATTTACGCAATAGCTTCTGCCAGCGGTTTTACCCGTGTCCCGCGGGAACTACTCGGCGCACCAGGAGTTAAAGAAGCGGTAGTTATACCTAGTGCACAAGCATTTGCGTAGACAGAGATGCACTCCCTATTCCCTCACTCTCATAACCTGATAGGACGGTAATCCGACACGACCGGAGAGACATCAGGCGCAGGACTGACATTAACGTGCCCTCCGATGCACGGGTGTATCAATCACCAACTTCCAACTCCGGGCTGCTTTGTGAAAGTTTCTAAAACCCACAAAGCGATTTCGACCCCACCCGGGAATAAAACCCAAAACTTCGGGCACAGCAGTCGACTATGCGACCACTAGACCAACGAGGCAGACATCCTCATATAGAGCCCATTAATACTCTCAGGGTCTTATGTACCTATTCATCACCTAAATTGCTATACACGTGTTACATTGAAAGCTCATTGCAAGTCTTGTTACCAATTCTGGTGCCTTTTACGTATCTTTCAAGGTAATGTATTGAAATACTTTATCTCTTTGAATGAAAGTATTCCACCTTTTCCTGCTGTAACGTAATACAGAATCCGATTATTATTAATCCGTCAAATTGTTGGGACCAATCATATTTCGTGGAGTGTCGCAAAGGTCCAATATTATGCTCATAAAGGCAGACGAAGTAGGATTATTATTTAACGTGAATAGTATTTTCCTTGTTTTTGTTTGTAACGCTAAGCTCAGAAATTACTTCCGGATATTTTTCCGTTATTTTATGGGTCATAAAGCGGTGATTTACCTGATAGAAGTGAGTATTTAAGTAATTTGGCGACTTAACAGATGCTTTATTCTCAGCATATCTACTACCAGCTATTACATCAAAATTATATTATCTTATAACTAATCTTAATGTACAACTTCATATATTTAATGATCAAGATTATATATTTCTTTAAACAATTGGCATTAGAATTCAAATTGGTTTTTAATGGATATCCTAACAGTTGAGCAAGAATATTAAATCTTATAATGCTGTGATATTAACTACTTTATCTTATCGTATTGGTGATGGCTATCTGTCACACAAATCTCAGGAACTTCTGGACCGTTTTGAAAACTAGTTTTAGATAGCTCATTTTTTATTTGGGTGCTTGGAGTAGTTCGCAAGAGACATGAGTGAAAACACTCGCGGTAGCTAGTATATCTGCTCATATACGGCATTGTTTCAACTAGTATTTGACCAACAAACAAGCTCATTGAAGTAATAAGACTACTTACATAATAATAGACACAATTCAGACAGGCAATTGATATTCTGACGACACGTAATAACCGAATACAATAACAATAAGGTGATCAATTGACAGGACTCATAAATATTTCTAATAATGGTACGCAATACTCCGCAATAGTGGTATTAGATTGTAACCAATGATATACTTAATAGACTCCAAGGTAAGCATGTCCGGGATCGTTAGCGTTCGTTGGGAGATTAGGTACGTTCAGCAGTGGACGGCAATTGCCTGATATGATGATGAAGGTTGGATACTTTCGGGAAACGGGCACTTATTTTCTGATACGGCAGCATTGTCGGCTGTTTAGACCGTTATCTGATTTGTTAGAAACAACATTGGACAGTTTGAGGGGTGTATCCACACAGGAAAATATAATACAACCATTTCTAAATGACCCTGAACCGATAGTTATTCACGTACGGACATTATGTCTAGTAGGTTTTTCAAAAAGTTCTTTTGTCAACACGTGTCCACCTTTAGTATAAAATTTATACATTCATTATAGCTTCAAAAACATTCTTCAACATCTTAAACAATCTTATTGTAAGGCTGAGGTAGAAACAGCTTCTTTTTAAGTTTTATCTTAGATGAAGATTCAGTACTTATGCATCAATAAAGAAACACAATGCCCACACCACATTATGAAAAACAAAACCCTTTTCTTCGCAGCTGGTTAAAAATACACTCGTTTGATCTCAGCCTTAGCACTATAACATTCAATCAGCATCAGTTCAATTACAAAGCCAGTTATTGGCAATATGTTCATCTAGCGTTTGTATTTAGGCGTTCTGATTGTAACAGACGTTTCATAAACGCGGTAATTGTTTCATAATGGTATTGTGATCTGTCTCTGTTTGGATCTGCCAACATACCATATAGAGGTTTCTGTAGCTGAAAGTTCTATGAATAGAATAAAGATGCTTCTCGAAGTTTCTCGAACGTTCTATGGTAGGGAGACCCATCTATCTTACACCTTGATGGCTTGGTAACACTGTATACTTATTAACTGATATCAAACAAACTCTCTTTGGTACTTATAAATAGTATTGAGGGTTTCGCCATTTTGAAAACGGTGTTAAAATATGCCAACTGAGATGATAATAATATGATCGTATTTTTTCGAAGAAATATTATATTATGATATTTTACTCTTGTACTCAAAAAAGCTTAAAATAAAATTCCACTTCATTTTACTTCAGTAAAATTGGATAAGCTAAATTTTTAAACGCTTCTACTAACCTACTACAGTCTCATAATTGTTCATTATTTAATAATGGAAGGTTCATTGCTCCCTTTCCATATTTAAAATAGCCCAAAATATCAAATTCCACATCTACATTGATTGACACACATATTAGCGAAACCAAAGCTCATTTCCTAGAAACTCGTGTCATAAACATAATGTGTTTGTTTTTCGCGCTATGGCTTTCGCGCCTTCTATGTAAATCAAGGCGAAATGGCGTGACGTCACATTTCTTGTTCGTTTTTATTATGTCAGTGTTTATTAGAGATTTTTATTTATTTGGTGATGGTTGGGTGGGAATTTGTAATATGAGATGATTGAATTGTTTGTGCCTTTGAGGTTATTGTAGGTACATTACAATAAAAATGAAAAGTTTAACTGACATACGGACTACAGTAGGTCGACCTACCTGAAACTGTCGAATTTTACCAATCGAACATAAACCTTCCACTATTGTGATAAGTTTGAAAATCTATTGAAAAAATATGACAGATTGAAGCAGGTTGATGTGCTGGCCGTCTGTAGCTACTCATTTATCGAATAAGTAAGTATATTTTTTTGTAGCAGCAGGTATATGAACGTATTGTGGATATTGTGGAAGGTCCCTTTACAAACTTTTTTAATCCAGCCTAATAATATTCAAACTGAAATTTTTGACCTATAAAATTTAAATTGTAATTGAAAATATAAAAACCTTTCTATAAAGCACAATTATTTAAAAATGAATTCACTTAAAAATATGTTGTAAAATGAAAAGCTATTACAAAAATAAAAGTACTAAACACAAAAATTAAATGTAATAAATTCGTAGAAAATTAAATTAGGTACACTTGCAAGTTTACTGTGACCGACATTTTATTCAAAATAGATATATTTTATATAAATAGTATTTCTTCAGTTTTTTATTTAATAAAGCATATTTATTTATGTATTATTCAGACATTAAGTTATTTTTACCAACTTACTCAATAATGCGAAACTGACTGGCCTGTTTGGCGAAGAAATGAGTATAACTTTTCAACCGGCTCAGTTGATTTGATGACAAGTATAGCGCGACAAACAGACATGGTTACTGAAGTGTTAATGTAGGAAAATAAGTCACGATTAACTGTAATATCTGTTGGTAAACCATAAATAAATAAAATACTTTGGATTATATAGAAAGCAATAATTTCATTATGTCGTCTATTTCTTTAATTTTAACCATATCTTAAGTCTGAAGTTAACAATACTAAAGGTTATCTTAAAACCTATAAAACAAACAACATAAATTCTTCTATATTCACAATATCACCTGTATATCCCATAATATGATCAAAGTGACAAAATGCATTCAATTTACGGCTCATTCGAATGAAATTAAAATGAGCCACGTGTGTATTATTATTTCACCGTAATTGGATGAGCAGAATCCTAAGACATGCATGAGATATATCAAAGAATGTTTCTACCCCACATTTGCATCTGTGAACATTTTCTTGTACTTAGTCGTGATTTTAATTGGATTATATCACTTTTTAGGCACCTCTAGTACATTTTCATTTAATTGCACCACTAAGATTCGTGTCTCTAAACCGCTAAAGTATCATCAACAAACGTAAAAATATTACACCGTTTTCATAATAGCAGTCTTTCCGAAGGACAACGCTCGGTTTGTATGGGTGTATACCTACGCGCAACAGCAAACAAATGAAAAGTTGAATAAAAGTTCGAAAGATGACGTTTAAAACCGAGCTACAGACTTGCTGGAATAGGTCTGGTATATAATGTGGAAGCGCTGGTAAAGTCTACTTGAATTTCCTGCCGGGCCTACAACTACTACAAAGGGCTTAAGAGGGATTCCAATCAGTAAGAAGGGTCATTAGATGATTTAGCACCGAAAAATATTCCTTTTAATTTCATCTATAATATTCCTAGCTCTAAAACGCTATGCAGAAGTTTCACTATTGTCTGGATGATGTAGTACAACTTAGGACAGTTATAATTCTCTGAATAAAACTTCATGCTGTATCGTAAATACCTGCACGCTACGTCTTGTCTGGGGCTCCACAAGTGCTTTCTACTGTTGGATGCATCTGAGAAATCTCTTGGGTGTCCATGACAATACGTCTTTTAGGTTGTCTTTTACTGGTAATAGCAAATTCTCTTCAAATCGTAGATAACGTTCGTTGGTAGAAACTATGCAAAATGATCTATTTATTGATATGACTATATGCTAATTATTATTTTAATTATTTTAAAATAGAAGATTTGACATGGTGTAAGATATTGTGGTAAGTAAAGCTTATCTTTTTTTATTACTCAATCGGTTTTTCTTTTTTCACAAATTATACATTTTTACACTTTGTCATACTTACACCTAAAATATACCTTCCATGCTACTCCACTGCAGTCAAACAAAGAAAGAAAACTGTAAAGTACCTATATGAGAAATACTGAACCATCAATAAGTTTCTACTAACTAAAGCCTCACTAACGACATTACCTATTCAGCGTTTAATAGCATACAGAACATACCTTTCAGCTATTGTATGAACCGAATGAACACTAGTTTAAACTTTCGGGTTCCTCGAAATTAGTAGCTAGGTGGGTACAGACGACAACACATCAAGTTACCACAATCTGTAAAATTTTTGCAATAGATTTTCAACCTTATCACAATAGTGGAAGATTCATTTTCAATTGGTTAAATTTGGCAGATTCGGGGAGGTTGACTTGTTGCCGTCTGTACATGAATAGATGATATAAATGGCTTTATTACTGTTGGATTGTTATTGGGAATAGTTACTGAAGTAAGTAAATACATAAATGTTGGTTAATTTATGCTTCAAGGATTATTCTTAGTGGTTAAGAAAGTTGTGTTGGTGTTAGTTCGTTGCGGAATATGGATAAGAAGTATTGTTTGCGTGAGATAATGGGTAAGTTGTTGTCTTTCTGGAAGTTGGATTTTTTGACGGTAGGTACAGACAACGGCACATCAAGTAACCACAAGCTGTCAGATTTCTGCAATAGATTTTCAACCTTATCACTATGGAGGTAGGTTAATGTTTGATTGGTAACATTTGACAGATTCGTATACGTTGACCTGCTGTTGTCTGTACGTTAGTTACTTAAGGTTATGTCATTAGAAAAGAAGGTATTTGATAATTCTGTTAAAAAACCTAGTCATTATGAATTAGAAATTGAGTATCTAGTCTAGGCCAAAAATAAAATTCTTTAGTTCGTAAAGCATCTAAAATATGTTAGCTTTATTTATCGTTTATGTGCAAAATAAGAACCAACACAAATTGATGTCAAAACTCCCTGACGTAATTGTTCGCATTCATACAAATTACATTAAAAAGAACGGTTTTGATAATTTGACACTTATTTTTATTTCATTTGCATAAGCAAAAGTTTTCGTAATTTCTAGGGAAATGGCTAGACAGATGATGACTCTATCTATCTAAAAGATTCTCTCCTATCAAAAGCCCTAAACTGGCCTATGATTTTAACCTCTCTGCTCGACCAGATTTTGACATTGACATACACCGTAAATTCGGCGGGATATTTTGAACCGCGATGTGGAATTCAAGAATTTATACCAACTTTCAACATATGATTTCTAAGTGCATAATGCTTCATAAGGAATATTTTAGCAATAGTTTTCGAGAAAACTTATTTGACAACAATATGCAATAGGTCAAACGAGGTCATTAAATTTCTAAATAAGGGAAAAGTACGTATATCTAAGGACTATCCAAAAGTTAGGCATTTTTTATTTCGTAAAAACTTACGAATAAATAGTCGAACACTATCTTGAACATAACACGGACGTCATATTTATAACATTTTCAATCCACTTGCATTATATTTCGTGTATTTATTTATGTTCCATAATAAAAAAAACGCACATAAAATACACAATAAAAAATTTGCAATATTACAAGGTGATCACATCTATAGACAAAGTAGAATAGGATTTTTTTTTAATGGTATGCATTTGACAAATCGATTGAAATGTATTATGAATAATCGAACAGCTAAAAATATTTTTAAATTGTTTAGTGAAAAATAACGATTTAATTTATTTTGTATTTTTTTAAGCAATTTATTTTATTATTCGATATTCAAATTCAAAGGATATTTTTTATTAATCTTCATTTTATATTGTAAAGCTGAACAGTAAGTTTGTTTATTTGCTGAATGCGTTAATCTCATGAACTACTGATCCGGTTTAAAAAATTGAAGAATCGATTCGATTTGAATATTTTTTAGGGTTCCTTAGCAGCATGGCAAAAAACGGAACCCTTATAAATTCGTCATGCCTATCTGTCTGTCCGTACGTCATAGCCACATTATTCCGAAACTTTTATGACGACACAATTGAAACTTAGTAGGTAAATATAATTTTTATATTTATTATATTTACCGCTGTACCATTTTTGTTCAGAAATAAAAAATAATAATACATAATGAAACTGAAACAGATTTTTTTTTTCATCAAACCTACACTTGTGGGGTGTCTGTCTATAGATGGGTCTTTAAAAATGAAATTGAGGTTCCTGAAACTAATTTTTGTTCAAAGTCAATCATTTCAAAACCAGTCACTTTCAAGATACTTAAATGTATCCTCCCCCTGTAACTACCCAAATAAAAAATCTAGAATAAATATGAGTTAAAAATCTCAATAAAAACGATCAACGAAACTGGTTTAAATGATATATAATAAGTATTTTAGGGATATAGCACTTTTTTGAAAACCCCAAATTATAACTTTGTTATTCATATGTTTGTAAGAAAAACAAGGTTAGTTATTGTTGTCGAAAAATGTTTGTGAATTGGCTAGCTGTAGGTAGTAGGTTCCTTTTGTTTTTCATAGATAATGGTACGGAATCCTTTATGCGCGAGTCCAACTCGCACTTGACCGGTTTTTTTAACTAGAACTAAATGTTGAGATAGGTTATAGGCTGCTGGCTGAAACTAGTAGTTAGAATTTGTAACCCCCCGTGAGTAGTGGTTTTTAACAGATTAAAAAAAAGGGAGATTATTTTTAGGGTTCCGTACCCAAAGGGTAAAACGGAACCCTATTACTAAGACTTCGTTGTCTGTCTGTCTGTCTCCAGGCTGTATCTCATTAACCGTGATAGCTAGAATTCAGAATTTTTTTGTAACAACAAATACTAAAAATTAAAAAAAATATATATTGAGGCTGTGATTTATAATAATTAATTGCAAAATTGTATACTAGTAGCGCCATCTATTAGAAATAATGTGCAACTTAACTAACTCACACTTTGACCAATTCTATTGTACTTTTTCATAGATAATGGACGGAACCCTTCGTGCGCGAGTCCAACTCGCACTTAGCCGGTTTTTTTCCATTCGGCTACTAACCCTAAAAACACAATTCAATATTTAATTGCTTAAAAAATATAATTTTCAAAAAATCCTAAAACCCTGAAATAATATTATTCTGCCAAAAAAAAACACCGGTTTCAGAGCAATTTTTAGCATATATAAAGATGCTATTACTTTTTTTTGTTTATTTCTCATAATAATTATTAATTGTGTTATTTAGTAATATATATTTACAAAGGAATTGAATCGATTATTTTTAAAGGATCGGGTCAATCGATATCTGGTAATAGTCTATTCTTGTCTATTCATCTATAAATTAAAAAAAACAACTAATGTAAACAAACATGGCGGATTGGTTTAGAATTCGCGGTAATTACGATTGGATTTTGAATGTGTAATTTTAATTTTGGGATGCAATAATTAAAGGTTTGTTGACGTAAAAATATCATAAATTTATTTAAGAATTTTAATTAGTACACACAAATAAGGTTTGATAGTAAGGAAAATAAATATGAACGTAAATAATTAGGACAGTGTATGACTCAATAGCGGACCCCGATCGGGGTTTCAATTGAGCTTACGGTAACCTTCATGTCAAGACCCCGATCGGGGTCCGAACCGGACTACACGGTTAACACACTTTATGACGTCGTCGTTCTCACTCCATAAAGCTCGCAGATCTGGTTGTTATGGTAATTGATTTGTGGTATGAAGCCGTGTTTGCGAAGATTAGTACTAATTTATTTGTCTAAGGGTAGGTAATACCGGCTATTTTTGTTCGGGTGCAGGTTCAAGCTGGAGATCATAATATTACCGGTAAGTATGTTGGTATAGTAATAGCATCAAAATCTGATAACTGAACATTTTAGGACATTATAGTAGCGTTAACAGAATTCCCAAGTCATCGTCATTTACCTAGACTTTGCCCAAAGGTTTCTAGGCTAACTGGATGCAGCTGTGTGTTTTATATAGAGTGACTGCCTGTCTGACCTTCTCAACCCTGTTATTCGGACAATCTGATTATCCCAACCCCTACGTTAGTCTAAGATATCTATTGATTTCTATGACGTTGGGCTTAAAAAATAACTGTCAAAAAAACTTCCTTTAGTAAGTACGTAAGTACACCTTAACCTAACCCTTTTACAAAAACATTCGTGAACAAGTTACACAGGAAAATAACGCACGCTTGAAAGATGAACATCGTTCTTCAAATATTGTTAGAGTACCCTTCTGAATTGGGTAAAAAGTTATGTTGAAGCTGTCTGCTCGTTTGTATTGTGAAAAACTGGATACTTGGCACGCAACTTCAAGAAATGGGAATATGGGCGCCATTGTGAAGGTTTTCAGTACTTGGCAAACGAACATTGAATATGGAGATTACCTCGGTCGTGCTTTTTTATTGATTTGTTTTTGTTTTTAAGTTTGTAATTATGTTTACATTAACTGTAACCTTCTTGGTGTTGGTTAAACGAAGTCTAGACTTAGATGTTTACCATCTGTCTGGTTTTATATTAGACATAATTACTTTTTTCTGTGATTTGGCCATGAATCTATAAAAAATTGTACATTTCTCATAACGATTGCAGCGGCGGATAGATGTAGGTTGCTGAATGTTTGTTACTCTTCAGGCGCAAAGGCCTAAACGGTATAACTTGGCACAAGTATAGCTCATAAATCAGATTAACATAGGTATAGGCAACTTTTTATCCGCATGCGGGAAGTAATTTCCGCGGGTAGCGGGTGAAACCACTGGCAAAAGGTAATATGATGATGAGATTAGCAGTTTACTACTAGACTTTACTAGAGACCTGTTTACTCCCCGCTGGTCAAAACCTTTCCTCATGTCAAGAAAATGCTACACCAGCAAATACCGGTGATGTTCTTTTGTTTTCTTATAAATCAAAGTGTGCTCATGACCCATTTCACATAAATTCTATTTACGAATAAGACTACAGTCAAATTGCCCCATATTTAGATGTCGAATAATATATTATGCAAAAGCAAACAACCCTTACAGTAACAATTTGTCCTTGTTTCGAGTGCGAAAAGAAACATCGTGTCAGCTTGTCATTTGTAACTGGGGTGGGTCAGTGTTTTCCTTATATGATTGTACATAAACATACATACAAAGTTCGTGTTGCAAGCTGACACAGATATATAAAGGGCCTAATATTATGTGTTACTTCGTAAACACACAGAGTATCACATTTCCCGAATAGAGTTTTCTTTTTATTTTTCTTTTAGGTCAACATTTTAGGGCCACTTAAAGCGTAGAAAAGGACAATGGGCAAGTTGTATGGGATTTGGTACCACCTCCAACAGTAATGTGTGATACATCATTAGAAACGCCTTTACGTGAAGAATCATAAAAACGATGGGGCTTGTCTCAATTAGTTGTCCGATCCGAGTAATTATTAAAATTGCTTCGACAAAAAAATAGTATGTCATCTAAATACGCAAATGCACTATAAGGAATATGTCGCCACTATAATCTCTTTAAACTCAGTTAATATATATATTCTAATCTTTAATATACCCTTTATCATAATCTAAAGGATTTTTAATAGACCATGGAGTCAAACTACAGACACACCATCATCAACCGATTTGACAATAGTTCAAACGTACCTACACAGTAAGTTTCTGTTTTTTTTGGAAGGAAATCATCAATAAGTACTCACTACTCACCTCTCCTACACTAAGAAGAGCACGACAGAGTGTTCGACTCTAAACATTTACATAATTGGTTTTAAACACTGAAAGGCTTTCATCAAATACATATGGACAGTTGTGTATGAGCTGTAAAGGTTTCCACAGTCTTTTTTAATACAGTCGGTAGGCAAACGTTCTAAAAGGGACCCATTCCTGTTTTTTTTTTACTCATACCAGATTTTATTCAATATTGTTTGAACTTAAGAACTGCATCTATGTTGATGATTTAGTGGTCATGGCAAATTCTATTAGTCGATGTCACGAAAATTGGACAAGGATTTGAGACTAGTCGCCATAATAATAATTTTTTGCCTTGCCAAGACCTACGCAATGGTACTACAATCAACACTGTTGGACGGGGGTACCAAAACGCCCATTGTCCTTTAAAATATTATATTGTTCTGTACTCAATATTTTAAATCTAGAATATCTGAGACAATGTCAACGAATTTTATATACGATCACACGAGACAATGACCTTTAAAGCGTCGAGATGAAAGCTATTGTCTTTTCTAGCGATTCATACTTCGACTTATATCTTCAACTTATAAGATCTAGCTACTTTATACAAGGGTGAATTTATTTGTTACTCAAGTTATCACACTTTCTAAAAAATTTATCGACCTTTTAACTTGCTCGAACTCTGTAGCTCATCAAAACTGTCTGTGTATATTCAAGAGTCAAAGTGGCGCCAGCATGACCGCAAAAAACTTCTAGAAAGTTCCGTACCATTATCTATGAAAAATGAACGTATCTATTACCTGCAACTAGCCAAAATACAACCATTTTCGGGCAGCAAAAAAAAACTTTAATTTGCGGTTTCACACGTTTATTGTATAGGGACCCTTAATATATATATTTTTAAATTTTTTGTTGTTATAGCGGCAACGGAAATACGTCATTTGTGAAAATTTTAGCTTTTTAGCTATCACGGATTATGAGATACAGTGTGGAGACAGACAGACAACGAAGTCTTAGTAAGAGGGTCTCGTTTTACCCTTTGGGCACGGAACCCTAAAAAAACGACTAATTATCTACCGTACACTATCAATAACCAATTTTTGATTAACCTAAAAGCGTAATAGCTTCAAATAACGATTGCTAGTCGATTACTCGGATCATCGCGATGTATGGATCGATGCCGAAAAATAGAACGAATTAATATCGAAAAACAATCGAAAGTTGTTTTAGGTGTAATCAATCATATGGTCTAACGGCTGGCATATCGTGCCTGCGTCATAACTTTGTATGCTCGTACTATATTTTTATGGGTCGTCAATTTGTGTACTCTAAAGGATGTAAGTACTTGTTATGGCGGTTTTGGCTGTTATCAAATAAGGTTGTGTTTGAAATCAGGCATGAAACACGTGTCTCCATAATCGTTTAAACGCGAAAAACCAAAGTAATGAGTGTAGACGTACAGGCAACACATAAACCTACCTTAATCTGGCAAATTTCTTCAATAGATTTTCTACCTTCTCACAATAGTGGAATGTTAATTTTGGATTAGCAAAATTTGATAGATTCGGGTAGGATGACCTTCTGTCTTCACTTTAGGATAAACTTAATGTAGAGTTATCGTGACTTTTGGCTTTAATCAATTCATAAAATATTCATCTCATTTTGCAAACGAGCCAACTTATAAATAGAATATTGATGAATGTCATACATAGATATTTGCGTAGCGTCTGAGTGTTTGTAAATGAGATTTACGTCCGCAAACGTTCCCACAAAATAGGGGAAATTCCTAATATGAAGCAATATTTTTATTTATCCAAACATTTTTGTGCGGTCTTTGACATCTGAGAAGGAAGCTCGTTGCGTGCGAGACACATTCCGTAACTTTTTCTCAAAATAGGAAAAAAGTTATTTTCCTGCCTCTAAGAGCATCCTACACACTGCAGACTAATCAGTCGGCCGACAGTTGTTCCGACGGTAGGCTAAAAAAAATTTTCAAAAAAAATAGTGACAACAACCAAAGCTTATAGTGGGTCTTATTCCGGCAAAATACCGGATCTTTTTAATGTGTATAGTACCATTTATCTTCACACAGCTTTATGAGCTTGAACACCAACCGACAAAAAGTCTGCAGTGTGTAATATTCTTAAACTAGAGCTTAAGGAAAAAATGTGGGTATTTAAGGGCAAAGGGAAGAATTGGGCAATATTTATCCAACTCCGCGTTAAATGGGTGCTTGCCCTAATTAAATGGTTCAAGGAGGTATCAGTGACGTCATATAATACGACTAAATCCTGCGCCAATATAGACAAAGGGATCCTTTCAGCTTAGTTTGGAAATGTCGCCATTTTACCAAGAGGATAAGTCCCTAATACCGATAAAAGATTTGAGTGACAAAGTATCTACCTATTGCTTAGAGGAAAGTAGGGGTTCAACATGATGGACGAATGGCTAAGGATGTGTGATATTAAAAGGTTAATCATTTTTATGTTATGCTTAGGTACCCGTCTGCTAGCTAAATTTTCTTTAAAAAACCGGCCAAGTGCGAGTCGGACTCGCGCACGAAGGGTTCCGTTCTATGAAAACGGAACGCATCTATTACCTACAACTAGCCAAAATACAAACATTTTTCGGCAACAAAAAATAACTTTGTTTTTCATACAAATATATGAATAACAAAGTTATAATTTGCGGTTTCCAAAAAATTGCTATATCTCAAAGACTGCTGTCTATACCACATTCAAAATAATTTTCCTTGAAAGTTTATGTAGAGTTCTACTTTTGAGATTTTTTTCATATTTTCTAAACTTGCGGTTCAAAAGTTAGAGGGGGGGGACGCCTATTTTTCGGCTTTTAGAGCAATTATTTCCGAAAGTATTAACATAATTAAAAAATGATTTCAGTAAACCCCTATTCATTTTAAAATACCTATCCAACGATATATCACATGTTAGGGTTGAAATGAAAAAAAAAATCACGCCCCACTTTACGTGTAGGGGAGGCACCCTAATAAAACAATTTTTTCCACTTTTTATTTTTGCACTTTGTCGGCGTGGTTGATTTACATATTGGTACCAAATTTCAGCTTTCTAGCGCTAACAGTCTCTGAGATTATCCGCGGACGGACAGACGGACGGACAGACAGACATGGCGAAACTATAAGGGTTCCTAGTTTACTACGGAACCCTAAAAAACGGGCCTAACCTAAAACCATTACCAATCGCATTACATAAAATAATGATTAGATGTAATTACGACACACTAAGCTGTAGTTATTCGTCGGGATATGTCTCCTACTGTTTTCTATTTTTAATTAATGAAAGTTTAATTAAAAAAAACAGGAGGAGACAAAATCTATCGATGAAATAGATTTGTAATGCGAATTTTGCTTATTTATAAAGTAGGCAAGTCCAAGATCACCATAAAATATCCATATTTTCTTGTTCTGCGTATATCCAAAGACCAGTTGAAGTATCGTGATGGTTTTAAGCGTCCATTTGATCCTCGGCTAATGGGAAGTGGCCGGAACCGCGGCACGGAAACGTTTTTACAATGGCGTTGTGAGGGCGTTCTGTGGCACAATATTTCATCGCGTTCTTTCATGGCCATGGTAAGTATGGTTGTTTTGGTAATAAGAAGGTTTGAATAAATGTTTCATTTTAATATTTATGAAATAGGAAAGTATTGTAAATGACATGAGACTGTAAAGTCGGTTAACCAATTTGGCTACGAACCTTATATTATTTTTACCTGACAACCAAAAGGGTTGAGATTTGTATGCGAAAAAATGGCCTTCAACATCATCATCATATCAGCCAGTTGTCGTTCTACTGTTGAACGTAGACCGCCCCTAACGAGCGCCAAGCAACAAATACCTATCAAAAATCTTATAAGAGAAAAAATACCTTTTGATTGATTTTTATTACTTATTAAACTTTCAAGTTTTTGCAGGACAGGGCTAGACTCTAGGACCATTTAAGCAAAAAAATATTTAATAAATCTTCCTGCTCTCATAAGATACGCTTCCAATAGATCAACAAAATTTATTTATAAAGATTTTAACAGACAAGATTGTCTAGACTTATTACAATCGACGATGACATATCATTTTCTTCGTCACTGTACCCTTCAGTCACGGTACATTTCAACACGAGATTTATAAGATACTGCGTTTGCCAATATGGTTGCCAACGACAGTTCTATCAAATATACATGACTAGCCGTTTTCCCGCGGTTTCACTCGCATCCCGTGGGAATTACTGCCCGTACCCGGATAAAATATAGCCTATGTCACTCGTGGATAATGTAGCTTTCGAATGGTGAAAGAATTTTTAAAATCGGTCCAGTAGTTTTTGAGCCTATTCATTACAACTAAACAAACAAACAAACAGAGTTTTCCTCTTTATAATATTAGTATAGACAATATAAAAGCCAAAAAACGTTTTACATTTAAATGTAAGACAATATAAACAAACAAATTAAAATTAGTTTTTTGATACCTAATTTTAATTTGTTTGTTTATATTTTATTAATTTTAACTTAGTAATTTAAGTTTGTATATATTTAAATTACTAGAATAAAATGTAAGACATAAATCTCTATTTTTTATGTAATTAGAGAAAATCTAGGAAATAAGTTCCAATTTATTCTACAAAGTACATTTGCGGCCAATTTCACAGGTTCTAGATAAGGTACTTGATATCTGACAGTTAGTGCCAGAGAAATGTTTTTAGTTTTGACTAGTTTTCTATGGCATTATCTGTCAGATAGCTATCTAGAACTTTATTTGGAACCCCTGAAACTGGCCATTAGGCTTAGTAAAGTAAGTACGTAGGATGACTGTGTGATGATGGTATTATTGACCTAAAAAGGTTAAAGGTCATTCTCGAATTACTTAGCTAAATATCCAGTAGGTAACTAATATGTATAGTACCTACTCCATATATTTTTTGAAAACCTCCAACTTTATTGCGCAAACAGTGAACCCACCGACGCCATTATACGATAAAATAAAATTCATACCTCCCATTTTCATGAAAAACAAAATATTAGTGCACATTCATAACACTGTGCTATCAAAACTGTTTTCGCCTACATTTTATCGCAGAAGCTGTGAAGACATGAATTTTCTTGACTCTCTAACAAATATTTCACATTCTCGTGATAAACGAACACCATTTTGGGCACGAATTCGATTATACAGATTTATATAAAGGACTTTCAGGTATAGAAAAGTTCGTGTGGGAGCTAAAGCTGTGATAATAATATATAGGCTGAACACATCACAGCTCATTATAATATTTAGGCATCTACCTACAATAACAAATTGTTTTAGCATCATAATAATAATATTTGTGGTAGTTCGAAATAGTTGAACATTAATTTAGAACATTCTATAAATACATTTTCTATTTGAATAATTTTGATACTAGTTACTATGTAGTCTGTACTGCAATTTGCAAATCTGATAGATAATTGAGCCTGGCTGCCAGCCAAGCAGAGGCGTTTTATAACCCTTGCTAACCCTGTAAATGAAGTAGCTTCATCAATACTGTATGCACATTGAAATGGCACGTGTGTAGATTGCGGAGCATTTCGTGTGCTGATTTAGAAAGTGATGACAGCAATAGTGTTAGATTTGAATGTGAACCAACTTTATGCTCGAAATGATGATAAAATAAATGAAGTTCACGGACATTCTCTTACGTTTCGATAATGATTTTTTCAATTTCTCTATCTATTATACTGAAGGTTTCGAATAAAGAACTATAATAGCAATTTCACACTGGCGGATTTTCCGCATATAGCAAAACCAAGCGTAGACGCGTGACCTATTAGGTACGAGCACCAAAAATTTGTCGCGCGATTTTAAATGTCATATTTGTACCGGTAGTTGTCAATTGTTTGCCGAACGTTGTCGTTCGAAAAAACCACTAGTGTTTAAGTGTTGTAAATAGTGACTTTTTTGTTCTCTTTAAATAACATAAATTGTATAGGTATTGATAACGCTATCTATTTCGTTAACCCCTATTAAACCTTTTGACGATCGTTTATTTGTAACATAATCCTGTAACAAATTTAAGAAGAAACGGGTTAGATTACTAATTGTTTTATATTTGTTTATTGTTTTAATTGGTTTATATTTTGGAATATTTATGATCAATGTACTTTCCGTTCCTATTTTTATTAGATAGACTGTAGAATTGTGATCAATGGAAATATTTTATAGTTACAATAAAGGCTAAATTGTGATACTAGGTCACATTGAAGTCCCTTTAGGAGACATATAAAATAAGTTGAAACTCAGATTCGAGCGATGTCAGAAATGTTTGGATTGTTCACATACCATAAGGTTTATGAAGTTTAGCGGTGAATGAGTCTTATGCCTCAAAAGTACTTAATTTGTTTAGTAAAAGTTATAACGAAATTGTTTGAGAAAGGTTGCAATTTTCAGGACAAGAAATGTTCTTATTGCTAGAGTAAGTCGAGCAGAAGAAACATTTGTGTTCGTCAATGCTCATCGGTGGAATCTCGCCTTAACAACATAGGTTTCTTCGATATTATATTTCACTAGCTTCTGCCAGCGGTGTCACCCGCGTCCCGTGGGAACTACTCGGCGCACCCGGATAAAAAGTAGCCTATAGCCTTCCTCGATAAATAAGCTATCTAGCACTGAAAGATTTTTTCAAATCGGACTAGTATTTCCTGAGATTAGCGCGTTCAAACAAACAACGAATAAACTCCTCAGCTTTATAATATTAGTATAGATATTCTAGAACATGTTTATTCCCCTCTATAGGTACTTTCAGGTCAAGTAATGTACACACAGGAAAATTTTCTGGAATAGTATCAAAGTTTTATTTTCTTTCACAGTTAATTGGTACAGTTTGTGATTGTTAGTATCTATTATTACAGTATTATTTTCCTTTTAGAAAAATACACTATTGTTCTTGTTTTAAAATATATTTTTAATTCTGTATTTAGAAATCGTTAGTGTTGTAGGGATGTTAGGGAATCGTGACTTATTATTAGAAATGCCATCAGAACGCAGTATTGGTTACCTTGTCAGCAGTAGGTACCTCTATAAATAAAATATATAGACCTGATAGTGAGATGTCACTAAAGCCTCTACATTTTATGACCTTTCAGACGAATAGGTAAGCTGCCGTCAAGCTACTTTATACTTTAGGAATAGACACGACCCAAATATTCTACATATCAAGACTTAACGGCCGGTTTAATATAGCTGTCTGACAGATAATGTCATAGAAAAGTTATCAAAATTAAAAATATTTCAATGGCACTATGTGTGAGATATCTTTATCTGGAACCTGTTAACACAGAATAAAGATGTAACAGTAATAAAGCTTAGCCTTGTTGTCAAAATGATGACGTAAGCACCATCAAAGCCGTAGGGTTGTCACTTGGTAGTTCTGACTTAAATGTCTGTCAAACTTTTCTTCCTATTTTGCTCAAATCATAGCTGGCGCGGTGGCTCTTGACGTGACAGCCAGTACTGACAGCACTGGTAAAGGTACATAAATGCTCGTTAATGCGCATGTTTGTGTGAGTGTGACACGTCGAAAGTTAGTAGGTAGCTTCCCAACTGTTCTACATATATTTAAACTATGCAGTTAATCTGGCTGTCAATATTTTATAGTTACTCGTCAGTTTCACTCATGAAAACTGTATCAATATAATCAATGGGCGTAATAATTTGCTAATTAGGTTATTAACTTAATAATTATATAATTCCGAATCGTCAATCAGTTGAAAAGAATTGTTCAGTTTAAACAGTTAATTAGTTTCAAACATGGTGGTAAAGCTAATTAATTAACATTTTCACCGAGATAATGGTTTTATTTTAGTGTTAAATTTATTTTTATTGTTGAGTCTAGGTAAAAGTGGGTTAGTTTTGATAACGGTAGCGAATAGAAACGATAATATACCCTATAAAATGGTTTCAAGTCCATTGATTCAATACATATTTATTTTACTAAGTAAAGGTATACCTAATTACGTATTAAATCGGGTAAAGATAAATGATAGGAAAATGTAAATTGTAGGTAAGTATTTTTAAGCAGGTATACCTATTTATTTAAAGATATTTATTTCTGCGAACATATTTAGTAGGTTGTTTTAAAATAAGGTATGTATCTGCTCATGTAGCTGAAATGGAATGAAAAAGTTAGTTCCCACTTGTATTCAAAATACCGTTTCGACGTAATAGTCATATATGAATGCTTTGTTCTGTTTTTGTTAAATATTGATACACGATATATGCACAATATTCAGCCATTTCATTGAATTCGGGACAAATATACGCATAGTGGGTAGTTCAAAACAAAACATGGTGAATTTATTTGTGCCAAATATATTTCGACAAAATAAAGGTCTTATTTATGTTGCAGGGTAGATACCGTAGCCATATTTGTACACACGACAGCAGGTCAACGTATACGAATCTGTCAAATTTTACCAATCGTCTATACAGTACTTTCTATTCAAACTTTATAGGGACAGACGACAGCACATCAAGTTACCAAAATCTGTCAAATTTCTGCAATAGATTTTCAAACTTATCACAATAGTGGGTAGGTTAATATTTGATTGGTAAAATTTGGCAGATTCGTATACGTTGACCTGCTGTTGTCTGTACAAATAATTTATTTGTACAGACAACAGCAGGTTTTTTTATTTGAAATAAATAATGCACAGGGAAAACCAAGATAACTAGATAATACTCGCAGGTAATTTCAACTACATTTATAATTAGGTACTTAAGATAATGATCACGTCTACGTTCATTATTCATTCAAGTTAGAAGTCATAAATCAATCTGCTTGTGAATATAATTTTTATTGGCACTAAAATTAATTAATGCACTATATAAAATACATTGTTGAGGTATATACATACCTACTCCTCGGTTATGTTAATTACTTAGTTTTTAAGTAATCGATTGAGCAATCAATTTATATTTCTCTAGCCTTTGATTATATAAATGTCTAGATGGAGCGTCGCCCTACAATCATAACAAAGAAAACGTG
>NWSH02000210.1:6698594-6720994 GCA_002382865.2 Heliothis virescens
GACACTTTTTTACCTGTTTGCGCGCACTTGACGCTCCATCTAGACATTATATAATCAAAGTCTCTAGCTTCCGCCAGCGGTTTTATCCGCGTGCCGTGGGATAAAAAGTGCCAGATAAAAAGTATCTTTCCTCAATAAATGGGCTATTTAACATAGAAAAAATCTTCTAAATCGGACTAGTAGTTTCTACTATTAGCGGACTCAAACGAACTCTTCAGCTTTATATTATTAGTATAGATGTTGAAGAATAACATTCGTCGTTGCTGTCGTTGCGATAACCACAAAACTAGGAAGTTAAATAATAAAACAAACTAAATAAAATGACTGCCAAAACCTTGCTAAAATATTATTACTTAACAAACAATCTCCATGCAATATCTACTCTTTACATAACACCCACTATCTGAGCAAAAGTCCAAAATACATAATAATATGTTCTTAAATAAATACACTGATATATTTATAAATATCATTTCATTGTGTGGAAATGTCAAGAGCAGGCATCTTTGGTCAGCGATAAACCAGCGCTGATTGGATGATTTTATGACTTAAGCGATAGTAATATGTCAACACTCCATATATTATTATTATATTACGGTATTTAAGTGTTTGTATAAAGTTCTCGTTTAATTAATTAAATGTCATGGTAACGCTGTGGGCTGTTTATGAAAGTGAAAGTATATTTTACTGGACCTTTTTAGATTTGTGTAGGAATAGCTGACCTTGTTATGTCGTCGCTGTTTACAGACTTTAGTTTATTGAAGTACCTAATTCTTGTTTACTTTTATTTATAGAAACGGGGTCTTAAATAAAATTTCAGAAATGCAAATCTTAATTAAAAAGATTGTATATTACACTAGATTATAGTATCATGTACAATCTTTTTAAGTAAGATTTGGATTTGTGAAATTTTACTTCAATGTTTGTCCAAGTTCTTACTATTAAGCTGCTTTATAATTTTAATTAAAAGTTACTACAAATGCTGGATAGATTAGCTAGGATTTGTTAGCAATACAAAATTGTTTATTTAATATATCAAAGCTAATATAATAAAGAGGAAACATTTTTTTATTTGTTTATTGGTACTTTAAAGGATCTGAAACTACTAAACTGATTTGAAAAATTCTTTCACTGTTAGAAAGCTAGACTATTCCCGAGTAAGTAATTGAGACAAAATTTGGCTGAGTACGAGCAGTACTTAGTACCCGGGGAACGCGGGCGGAACCGCGGGGAAACGGCTAGTTATATTATTTTGAAAAGCCCACAAAAAGTCATACAAATGAAACAAAAATAAAAAGGAATATTTTTGGAACAATTTTTTATTCACGCGGATTGTCGATTTTTGATTTATGTACGGTTGTATTTCATTCTCATGTCCGTACCCATAAATCTAACAGATGAATTTAATTCCAATTTATCGTGTTTTACTGTTTCTAAATCCAATTTATTTTATGTCGTATTTTTTTCATTGAATCGTAGGTACCTACCAATAAAAATATTCTGAATACTCAGACGGGTTTTTATTTATAACGAAATAAGTCCTGGTTATAAAGAGGTTTATTTATGAAAATCTTTTACACCCTGTTAGAAGTTACTTTTATGATTATAAGAGCCACTGAAAAATCCAGACAAACATCAACAAAAGATACGCTAGTAAATATGAGGTATATTTTATCCATCCATTTTAATAATATTACTGTCGGGCTTTTTTGCCAAAACTACTGAACCGCTTTAAATGTTTGGTAGACAGATAGTTTAGAAAATTAGCTTGAGAATACATTGGCTACTTTGTCGGTGGCGCGCGTAGTTCCACGCGCTCCTCAAAGAGAATCATTACCTACGGGCCAGAGCCTGCCGGGGCTGCGGGATTGTTCAATAGTTACCGCGGTCTAAGTATACAAAGGGCTCAAGAGGGTACTGTGGGCTTTAGTCAGTAAAATTCTGACACTCCTTCCCGCTGCACCAGCAGACAGATGATTTCCTACAAAAATAGAACATAGGCTATTTTTTATCTCGTTGCAGGATGTGAGTGAAACCTACGATCCTTTGACATAGTGTGTATTTTTATAGCTAATGCAATAGACTCGCTAGATCCTGTACATATTTCTTTAGTGTCGGCTTGGATGTAATTTCATCTAGCCAGTTCCTTTGTAAGTCTTTCAGACTTCCATGTAAAAGCAATCCCGTTATTCTTCATTACTTAGGAGAGCTAAAATTCTTGGAATATAAAGTAAAGGGAAAACTACTGTTGTAAGTAGTGTTGTTTTTATTTCGTAATGAAAATAAAACTTATTATTTCCATTTATTCATTCACACATTTATTCTATTCTAAATATCAAATCAATACTAAAATAAAACATTAAAAAATAAATAAAACTTATTGTTATGTACTACTCCATATTTATGTAAATTACACCGTTTTTCAGTAACCAATAAGACTTAATCACACCCTTTAACCTTTTTTTGTATTCAGTAATCATTGAAAAGTTAAATGTTTTTTTTTAGCATTGAAATAGGTACTCTATTGAATCTTACAAAAAACTACTCATCTATTTATAGCAAAAAGTAGCCTCAAACTGACTTAAATACATTTATCTCAAACGCCTACTAATTATGTTCGTATGTATCTAGTATCTACCCATCCCGTTCAAAAGCCAAAACCTATACACAACCATACTACACAAACAATAAATTCGTACCACTGAAAATCATGACGTCACGTTTCAAAACTACAACTATACAGACAGACAGCAGCATGTCGGCACAAACATGTGTATTATTCAACGGATCAAAAGATATCCGGGTCTGCACACTGGATGCTGACACGGACAAACTTTGGGATCACTACGTCTTTGCCCGGCTTCGGTTGTATTGGTATAGTTTTGTTATACCTATTGTAGATGTAAATTGAATATTTGTGTATTTTTGACTGATTTTAACAAACGATTTAGTTTTTTCACTTCTTTGGATATATGTAGAAATAATCATGAATTGACTGATTCTAAGTATGTTTTACACAGACTGCTTTCAAATTCATTATATAAATATATGCTTTAAATATTGAAGCAGCAAAAGGTTTGCACTTTTCTGTAAAATCATATGAAGACACCGCTTTATATACCGTGAAGTCTTAAAACTATATTTTTAAATCGCTGTCGGTGAAAAAGCTGATAGTTAACTAAACGCTGTTGTAGACAAGCGGTTTTGAATTCTGTTAAAAGTATAATATAGATAAGCAACTTTGAAGGGACTTTAAAAAGGAAATTTTACACTGGGAAAAATGTAACCATAACCTACATATATTATCTATTTCCCCCAGTCGACACATCATCAATCTGCCGACACTTATCTACGTGTGTATAGAATACAATGCAGAACAGTTCCACATATCGTATCGGCCGTCATCCCATTCCTTCCTTCCTCGCCGCATCAAGTTTCTGAAGCTATCCATCGCTTCTCTTTTGTTATGCATATTTGTACTTAAAACTTTTCTTGTTACTGACTTTAATACTCACAGGATAGGTGGTTTGCAGTGGTAGTAATGAGACTGGGTTGAAAATCGAATCACGTGGAATGCAATGGTACTTAAATTTCATCAGCAGAAGTGATTTTCGCAGGATTTAGATGCTTTTTTTTATTATATCGATGAGAAAACATAACTATGACCCCTCCCGCTGGGGTTGATAACGGGAGGGAGTGTCAGATTTTGACTGACTAAAACTNATCGAATCACGTGGAATGCAATGGTACTTAAATTTCATCAGCAGAAGTGATTTTCGCAGGATTTAGATGCTTTTTTTTATTATATCGATGAGAAAACATAACTATGACCCCTCCCGCTGGGGTTGATAACGGGAGGGAGTGTCAGATTTTGACTGACTAAAACTCACCGTGTTCCTTTGGGAGCCCTTTGTGCGCCAGGGCCGCGGTAACTCTTTCGAACAACCCGCAGCCCCGACAGTCTCTGGTCCTAGTGGGTCCCGCAGAGTATTTACATACTGTGATTATCATCGGCTACATAGTGTTTTCCCAACTATGTAATTTATTTTTCCCAAAACTTCAATTTGGATCGAATGGTTTAAGACTCTTTAAAAAGCAATTGCCTACGTCCCTTTTACGATATGAAATGTTACAGACGTTTCCGCAAAGTAAAGTTAAAATGACATGCTTTTATGAGAGTTATGTTTGTTAAGCGTAATGTACCTTATTCTTATGTACTTGCAAGACCTATATTTCTTTGGAACAAGCTGCAGCGTGATTTTGAGCCCATATATTTTACTGTTCTTAAGAGTGGGCCGAGGATTGATTAATGGGCAATGGTGTAACACTAGTAAGTAATAGGGAAGCAACCTATTACTCTATGGACCAGTGTTTAACACGGCACGGGACTAAACAAATACTAAACATATAAAAGTATAAGTAGCTTCAGCTTATAAGATATTTACTGCGGAATTCAATATTCTGTCTATCTCCGGATTTGCTTACTAAAGATAGGAATTTGACATTATTTGTATGGGGCTAATGTCAAAATTATATCTCTAGTAAGCAAATCCAGAGATAAATAGGTTATTGGGAACGGCCGTTAGAGATATTAATACAGACGACAACAGGTCAGCCTACCTGAATCTGACAACAGGTCAGCCTACCTGAATGACCCTTCTGCTACTGTGATAAAGTTGAAAATCTTTTGAAGAAATTTGATAGATTGAATTAGGTTGATGTACTGGCCTCTGTATGTATATGAAGATATCTTTAATAAGGCTGAAGTCATTACCCAAGATTAACCTAAGAAAAATTAAATATAAGACTAAGGTTTGGGTCCTCGCTGAGGACACGATCGTAAAATATGTCTGATGACAGAAATATTAAACTCTGTATATACAAATTAAACAGAGTATCATACTTTGATTACAAGCTATTATGGACATATATTTTCTTTTATTAAATTGAGTGAGACTTTGTCAAGTTTTAGAGACCGTATCAATTGCTCTATATCTTCAACTAAATGAATATTACATTGAATCATAAGCAGTAGATAGTACAAGGGCGGCCTACACACTATCAGATAAATCATTTCCTTAGGCCGTATATATCGTAGTGATAATATAATCAGCTGTTGTTTGTTTGTCCTCAACTAAGCGTCGTGGTCGTCTCATTATAATTATGTATTTATGTACTTATGTTGCCGTTATGTGTATTTATTTTCGAAAAGCATGTGTAAACACGTGCGAATACTGTCAGATTCGATAAATGCAAGCGGGGAACAGATAATCTGTTAGTAGTTGTAATAGATGACACCTTAGTCATATTAAATGTTTAATAGCTCAATTTATTTTATCTGTTTACTTATTTGTTACCTACGCTTTAATCGCCGAAATCATACCGATTTACCGTAAGTTTTAGATCAGGTATGAAAATAGATTGAAGACTACGACGGTCACGTATAATAACTTTGATCCAAGTAACATGAAATAATTCAATAAATTAAACAAATTAAACAGAGAAATAGATGTATTAAAAAACTAGCTATTATGAGTATAGATTTTATTTATCAAACGGGCAAAGTTCTGTCAAATCTTAGAGACCTAAATATTACTATATATCTTCAACTATATGATCTAAATGAATATTACATGGTATAATAACTTTGATCCGACTATCATTAAATAATTCAAGAAATTCTTCTGAAATTATTTTTATAAATTCTTAGAGAAATTCGGATTATCCTTGAATGCTAAGCTTCAATTAAATCTAAAAAAAGCAAGACAAGGCAGATGCTATTATAAAATGCTTTTTTTTTTCAATAATCGATACAATTTTATAGAAAGCTATAAGAGGATTAGTCGCAGAATAGTTAGATTAAAGCCAATACTAATTTTCGTTTACATAGAACTGATATATTATCTAGACCCAGTACAATACCTACAATGACTAGTTATCAATATGATACACGCGTGCAGTGTGTGATACGTCTCCTTCAAGACTCTTGAATTAAACGTCTGAATCAGCTTTCTATAAATTTTGTAACCCTTCTTTCATCGCTAGCATTGTTACTTCTTATTATTACTGCTCTCTTCTCAGCTTCGTAGCCTGCTACGTAAAACTTAAAAAAAATGCAAAAAAATCCAAATTCGAGAAAAATCTTTTCAGATTTTCACTTAAGTCTCGATGTAGCCAATTCAGGATTTGACACGTCTTTTGTACCCAATCTTATCTGCATTCTTGAAAGAGGTAAGACCTAAAGCAAGGCAACAGGTTACGAACCAGGGAGTGGCAAGCCAAGCAAAACAAAATAAAAGGCTAAAACCATCTATAGCTAAGTAGTTCAATCAGCCAAACGGACGTTCCATAAAAACTGTACATTAAGTACTAATATCAATTTTCAATCCACTCCGAAGGCACGCCAGTGACCATCTGAGTAGGCAATAAAGCGTCGTCCCCACAAACTGAGGTGTGGTTATTTCAATAAGTAACTTTATTGTATCGCCGGGAAGTACTTGGGTTAACGAGCTCTGGGCTCGCTTTATGGCCATTTTTACGGTGTTGTGCTACACTGCCACACTAGGCTTGCTCGCTCATACTGTTATCTTCAGGCTACGTCAGAATAGTACTGAGATTCTTAATAAAATGATTTGTTAAATGAAGTGGATTGTGAACAATGTGATGCGTGGTGTGCAATTGGCTGTTTTACGTATTTTATTTTAAAATAGGTTAATCAGGAATATAGGGGTCGTGGCAGGAAGGCAAGTCAGGAATAGAAAGGGGTTGTATAATGTCAAGGTCTTTATCAGTCCGTAGATGGATCATTTATTTTACACCACTAACAACTCGGAAAGGTCTGTTTGATAGAATCTCTCGACCCGTAGGTTACTCGCCCTAGAACTCCAGAATAACTTTAGGGTTCTGTTATATTTGACGTTTCGTGTCAGTACGGCTACGGGTCAGCTGCGATGCGGATGCTGTGTAGCAACGGTGCATTTGTTATCCAGTGCACGCATGACAGACACATCGACTAATTAAAAAAAACTACTTTTAAAAAAAACCCTAACAGCACTTGCAAAATTAGCTCCCGAGACAAAGTCTTATTGACTCATAGCCTACATACATTAGTGTCCATCCAAGTAACAAAAAACTATCAGACAAAATGTAATAAGGATGTTCCTTTTTAATAGCATAACGTCACCATTGATATATTTTAATTAAAATACATTAATTAGTATTTACCTGCTCCTCTCTATAAGGTCAACTACTAGTAATATGAATGCGACATAAAATTTTACATCTTCATAAACCCATATACGTGCATCCTGTACTTGTATGGGACTGTCAAATTATTCAGAGCACGCTACATGAATTTGGGTGGTTATTGTTTTTATTGACATTTTTGACAGGTTTGTCTGTCTCAATAGGTTCTAGACGTCATAGAGTGGTCTGTTCTAGGCATGAATGTCACCTAGGTCTCTTCTCCATCTTTGGTTTAATATTTTTGTGTTAGGTATTACACTTTCCGTGTAAGTCGTTATGGTTCAAATCTGCATTGAGAAAATAATTTTAACGATTGCAATATTTGCTGCAATAAAGTCTGAGATTATGTTTGGTGGGAAGTAAATGTTGTTATTATTTTATGATTTTTCTTATAAATTCAGGTTTTGGAGACTGATATTGACTACAGACAATATTTTTTTTTTAACAATATCCATTTTGTTAAAAATACAATTATATCTTAAAGAGACACGAGTCCTCAATGTGAAAGTATTTCTACTAGCCAAACTGAATCATTCCATTAAACAGATCCTACTTAACGAACATAACTTTTTCATATAAAAGTTTAGATCCAGCAGTTTTATCCTGTAAGCAAAACCAACTTTCCTATAAGTATTCGCCGAAGTTCAGTCAATTTCCTCGAGTTTGTCGTACAGTTTGTTGTTAGACAGTAATGTGCTATCAATTTATTGGGTCTGTCACTTCCCACGACGTGTCGTTATTTATTATCTACTACAGAAACGTCTGCACTACTCATTAGAAGTTTAATCAAACTATCGCGTACCATTTAATAACTACGTACTAATGCAGGAATTTTTTCATTGATGAACCCAGTCATAGATGTTTCTTACATCATTCGATCATCAATTCTTATGATACATTGTTATCAAATTGATAATGCGTAATGTTTGTGTGAACACAATCTATTAAATTTTATTGTTTATCAGGCGCCTCGCTACAGTGTGCACTTAGCACATATAAACGCAATAACCCATTGTTTTAATACAATGCCAACCAAATAGTAATATCTACTTAAGCGTATTGATTACACAAATGATTAGAGCAGCAATGAACACAATTTTCGCACGTCCTTAAAAAGTGATGTGGCTATAAATCGTAGTATTAACAAATTGAACAAACATCTCGCCGGGGTCACTCGATAACAAGACCGATTCGATAGTCGGATGTTTCATAAAGTGATATAAGACAAAATTACATAAACAATTGTTACCTCAAGAAATCAAATCCTCGTACCACTGGTTATTAAGAAACTTCACTGTTATGCACTAGCACTCACTGTACACCTTGTATTATTGTTAAATATTAGTGATTATTTAGTTAATTTGTCGATAAGTTTGCAAGTTTGCGTGGAGCGTGCGAGTTAGGCGGGGAGCGTGAACGCGGCCGCGTCCCGTCACTGTTCAAAATGCACTGGCACGTTCAGACTCAACTCTGTAGGGGAAAATTCAGTGGTTGTTCGCCCTTTTGACTGGAAATTTTTCTTTATTTTCTTTTTATCACGATCTAAATTAAATAATTGTGTACCACTTTCATTGTAAACAGATGAAAGTTTGATATAGACTTTTCATTTTTTTTTGTTTTCAAATATAATTTTATTAAAAGCACGCAGGAAAGTTCTGGATCAGGATCATCGTTAACATGATTTAATTTACGATAAAAGGCTCTCGAATTCGGGGAAAACATTTTGTGTAATATTTTTTAAATAGCATAGACTTTTTTGAATTTTCCATGTTTTCGGCCTTAATTATATTTATTACTAGCTTCTGCCCGCGACTTCGTACGCGGATCATGTCGCTTATGCCAGCAACAATGGGGTCGTCAAAATCAAAGATCTGAAACATCTGATGTCGTATTCTAAGGGCCCGGTAGCGACTGAATATGCGAGGCGATTCAGAACTTTCATTTTTGTAAGTCATCCTACCAGATTAAACAACTTTTGCTAAGACATCATTCCTACACGTGTTATAGTATAGCTGGGCTCTTGAAGTTCCACATAAGGTGTTCTAGATCTTCAAATTAAATATCTCAGCAGAAAAATTTCATCACGTGGATAAATTTTTACAATGGCACCATTCTTGTATCTCTTATAGTTTAGCTCGCCTGTTACGGTTCTGCATCAGGCAAAACACACCAAAAACATAGGACTTTCATACAAACTACCAACCCCCGTTGTACTCACCTAGGAGTATATTTTCGTAAAATGCGATGCGATGTCTACACCCTAAGAGAAACCTATCTTCAAAATTTCATGTCACTTTCTTCAAAAATCATAAGCCAACAACCACCTTAGGGGTGGAAGAAACAAAAAAATGGTGAAACACGTGTTTACTTATTTATTTCAAGGAGTAACTTTACCAAGTTTCATGTCGAAATTCGTAATTAATATGGGTTCGCCATACGAATTTCAACCCCTATTTCAACCACTGAGGAGACGAATTTAAAAAAATAAAAAATTATCTCGAGTGTTATATAAAAAAAATAATAAGCTTGTGAAATACTCATCTTTATAGTTTCAAATACTGCTTAGTTAAGAGCAATTTTCAATTGAACAGCCACAAAGGACAATGGGCAAGTTCTATGGGATTTGGTACCACCTCCAACAGTAATGTGTGATACATCATTAGATACGTATTTACATGAAGAATCATAAAAACAATGGGGCTTGTCTCAATTAGTTGTCCGATCCGAGTAATCATTGAAATTGATTCGACAAAAAATCAGCATGTCATCTAAATACGCAAATGCATTATAAGGAATATGTCACCAGTATAATCACTTTAAACTCAGTTAATAGACATCTTTTAATCTTTAATATACACGTTATTATAATCTATAGGTTTTCATAGACCATGGAGTCAAACTACAGTCACACCATCATCAACTGATTTGACAATAGTTCAAACGTACACATCATTATATGTTTCGTTTTTTTGGGAAGGAAATCATTAATACTCAGCTCTTCTACACTAAGGGGAGCACGACAGATTGTTCAACTCTAAACATCAATATAATTGGTATTAAATACCTACTGAAAGGCTTTCATCAAATACATATGCATACTTGTGCATGAGCTGCAAAGGTTTCCATAGTTTCTTTTAATACAGTCGGTAGGCAAACGTTCTAAAATGGGCACATTCTTGTTTTTTTTTACGCTTATCGGATTTTATTCGATATAGTTTGAATTCAAGAACTGCATCTACGTTGACGACTTAGCAATCATTGCACGTTATATTAGTCGATGTCACGCAAATTGGACAAGGATTAGAGACTAGTCCCCATAGTAAACATTTTTTGCCTTGCCAAGACCTACGCAATGGTACTACAACCAGCACTGTTGGACGGTTGTACCAAAACGCCCATTGTCCTTTCCCACATATTTCCGTATTATGTGATTGTAACCACTTAAGACCATTACTTCAATATATCTTCATTTTTTTCATTGTTATTGATGAATTCAAAAGTAGTTTTGTATGTCATTAAAAATAAATTAAAATTCCTGTTTATGATCTAACAGCGCTTTCACATTACCAGATTTTTGTTTCGCGTAACAAAATTGGACGTACTCGAAACGTACCGAGCGGAAAAAGTCTGTAGCATGATTTCAGGCGTCATGATTCGTACCGGTAGTTATCAATTGTTTGTGCCGCCCTTACAAACTGAGAGTTGTGTAAAATCGAGCCAAAAATCCGCCAGTGCGAAAGCGCTTCTATATGTTCTAGAATAGAAATTTCGAGACTCAATGCTTCCATAAATACACCACAAATCGAAACAGCAATACCTTATAAATCTTACTTTATATTTTTGAAAGCTTATAACAAAGCGGACTTATCTGCAAATTTTTCTAAGAGCGAGCCTGACACTCCTGGCGACGTTATTATTGACGTCACAAGTGACACTCGAGAGATCAAGGCGAAGAGAAGGATCTCTCCGCATTCCTGAAGATTCTGGGTTGATACCAAGAGGCTTTTGACAACACGTGCTGTGTACCGTAATGTTGATTATGACATCGGGATCATTAGTGGGAGGTTGCGGATATATTTTTTAGACTTAAAGGCGTTTTTGTGGGAATATTTGCAGTAAACGTTTGCATAAGTTGTTGTTGATTGAGAAATAATGCTCTAACAACTTCTGGGGTGATTTGAAAAGTTTTTTCAGTGTTAAACAGCCCATTTATCGAGGAAGGCTATACGAGTATATGTATATAAGAAGGGATACTTCTATCCGGGTGCATGGAGTAACTCTCATGGGATGCGGGTGAAACGGATAGCGGAAAGTTTTTATTTATAGTAGTTTATTTTGGTCGTTAAATAAAATTTATTTGGGGAGTGAAAAATAAATTTCACGTTTTCGACATGTTGTTATTTTTAGCTAATTTTACTTTTTCTTTATGATATGCTGGAATTGGGTTTATGATGAGAAATTGAAAAAGAAAAATTAGAAATATCTATCAACTTTTCACACACAGGAAAATAACTTTTTTCACAGGTACTCAACCTAAATATTTGTGTGGTTGGAATAATTCAGAACGTATAACATTTAGGTCAGATTTTTTCATAGAATAAAATATGTAGGTATTTAAAACATTTAATGTTTGCATTATAGTTATATCCCTAAACCTAGGATCCCAGGTTATTCTAACAAATATATTCTATTTTGCACGGTGTCATCCGCAGCTCCAGGGATGATTTTGTACCTCAGTATTTTGTGTTTTCGTAATATTTTCAGGAAAAACATTCATGATGACTTTAACATTCTACAGTGTTAACATATTGAATAGGAAATAAGTACTTTTGAGCTTTTTTTCTCCCTTTTTTAAATGTAACCTGTGGTACAGACGACAGCAGGTCATAGGTTGACCTGCTGTCGTCTGTACCGAATCTGTAAAATTTTACCAATCGAATATTAACCTTCTTCCATTGTGATGAGGTTGAAAAATCTATTGAAGTTAAACAGATTACGGTAGGTTGATATGCTTACGTCTGTACATTTACCAGTTTTAGTCCTGAAAATACTGAAAAAAATCCCAGACCTAGTAGTTAAAAATGCTCTCGAATGTTCTTTATTTGTGTTCTTACTGTCTCGTCTGTAGCATATTTTTTACTCTTTTACATCTGGCTTTATAGACCACCCCGATGTTCGAAGGTTATTTTCTTCCATACCTACAGTTAAGTAGGTCATATCATATGTTGTGAGCGACTGGGATACGATAATAGTTATATCTTTTGATCGTTGGCCGTGCACGGCTTGGGATTTCTACCATTAATTAATTAATAAAGACTGTGGTTGCCTGCTAATTGTTCTGGGAGATGTAAATATTATGAATGCGTTGGTTTTTATAAGTGTTTATACTGAAATTATTATCCGTCGTATATCTATTAAGTTAAAGCAAATTGCTTATGCCGGTGACCTAAATGATACAACGTCTTCTGGTTTTGTTCTTTGATGAAAATTCAAAATATTAAAATATTTTATACATTTAAGACAATCTTAAGATTGATTCTACCAAAACCTGAGTACCATATGGGCTACCTGTCTTGAAGATGTACGTAACACCTTACTGATCTAACTTCTATGGTAGACTAAAAGAAAAGATACTTATTATAATTTCTGATTTAGACCGAACTCCATCATAAAAACACGAATTCTATTGCATCTGGTACGCTATTAATACGAATTACACCTATACGACCTATAGCATAAATAGCATTTGCCGTATTTCATAAAATCTGGACAGCTTCTCAAGGGACAATGTTTACGAGGAAAATAAATAAGGGACTGAACGGAAGGGTGTTAAAGGAATGCGTAGATTTTACCACACAACCTACTTTCAGTTTCACCTGGAGCAATAAGGAAATATGTTACAACCGATTGCATCAGTAAATAGGATAGATATAAATATTATATATTTACGTTATTTTATAGTTGTAAAAGTTTGGTGTAGTTCTAATATTCCAGGAAACTTATACTTATTCCTACTTTTAAGCATATCTACTAGAGCTTGGCAAACTCGTTAGTGACAGTCAAATGTTCATGGTTGATGTGTACGTAAGTATTGAACATTTTTACCAAATTATGAGTTCAGTTATAGAGAAGACTTTGCATATTTTAATTACTTATTTTATTTTAATATTTTCGCTATCGGTAACATTGAGAAAAAGTATATGTAGGTACTGGGAACAATACTTTATTACGTTCCTATTGACAGAGATGTCCCCTGCACATCCGCGTGGACCATGGGATTGTCACTAAAGAAAAGTCAATCAGTAACTATTACTATGTATACTATGCATTGACTTATCCGAAAACAAATAAAAGCTATGGTGAAGCTTGAAAACCAATAATATGAAAAACAAATAAACTAGATCTGTCTTCTAGAATCATCATAATTGATGAATATATAGCTGCGTCGGTAACGCCTTCATTCTATAAAAATGTTGGCTTTTTGCCAAGTTTTAGTGCCACTACCCTAATAATTTAGTTCGACCTTTATAAGCTTTCGAATAAAAATAAAGAAAATATGTAACCTTATTTTCTTGAGTGTTTTTTTTTAATATTTTTATTTGGCAATAAAAGTCATAGACAAGCGTTTCGCTCTTCTCACCTATTCTGTTCTAATTTTGCTGGAAATCGTAGTGCAAAATAAAATATTGAAAACAATCACAGCTATTAATATTTTATCAATTGAAATATACCCATTTAATCCATTTGCTTTAGAGAAATAGGTTTCTTCGAACAAATAATCCAAATTAAAAAAATATATATTTATCGAATAATAATCGTTATAAATAAATTTAGTTACATCATCGTGCAAAAACAAAAGGTGCTTCACAAACCGCTGCAAGGGCTGTCGGCTTTTTGCGCTAAAATCCAGCGTGCGGTTTTATATAACACTGAGGTTTGGTTTACTGTAAACGTTAAATAAACTCAACAGTATATTTTTAAAGGCTGAATACATCAGAACCTATAAAAGCAATACTTACAATTTAGGATTTTCAAATGCCATATAAACCCATTTTTGGGATGAAGGCGTTCATTAAGATGGACTTTTGCAAATTGTTTCCTCGACGCGGACGAAGTCGCGGGTAAAAAGTCATTTAAAATGAGAATTTGAAGCTACGAAGATCATATTGTTTCCACATCAGACGACAATTCATCTGACAATTAACCATAGAAATGAATCAGAAGAAAATATTTAAACTATTCAGTGACATTACCCACAACACTTACTAGAAGTACTTTAGCTTAAGCTCTAGAGAATCCTACATACCTATACACTGCACTTGCATTATACGGGGCACTTGTTGATCAAGTAGCAAACAGCTGAGAGCTCCAGGGACATGCTTCGATAGCGAAGTTAGTAACTGTGATTGCCTGTAATTACGACGCGGTGGCGTGGCGTGGCGTAGCGTAACTTATATATACTTGGCTGCAGTATCTGTTTCGAGTCCTGGTATATTGCAGACATACTGTCGACCGATAGTCGGCTCGATAGTTGACTTGCAATTTATTTTGGTAGCAGACATACATATATATTTTTTCTATGCCAGTTATAGGGCTACTTTTAATCCATGTTTGGGGAGAAGTTGCCTGGTTAAAAAAAATTGTGAGACCAATTCGAAGCTATTTCGCATAAAACAAAAAAATAATTACGTGAATCGGTTCAGAAACCTCGGAGAAATAGGTGTACATACATAAAAAAAAATACCGGCCGAATTGAGAACCTCCTACTTGTTGTTGAAGTCGGTTAAAAATATTTCATGTTGAAAGGAAAGTAGCTAAGTAAAATTGTCTTACCTGAAGTGTCTAGACATACTAGGAGGTGTAGAGCAAAAATTGTTCACAAATATCAACAATTTCAACAAATACGTTGTTAATTTGGCCGTCATAAAACAATACAAGGTAGTTAAATTCTGTTTCATATATCTACATAATACCACATCAACAGCCAGGTATGTTGAATTTCGGGAATTTCCACATAATTTGTGCAAATCTGACTGACAAAATGCTAGCGTGTCGCAAATACTGAAACTGATTTGAATAACACGTTGGCATGTAAAATTTTATGCTCGGAATATTTTGGAAAAGGCTTTCATGATTATGTTTATCATGGAGACTTTAATTTTTATGAGGTAAGTATTGTTAAAATTATACTTTAAGTTGGGGTGTACTAAAATAAAGATTTTCAATTCTATGAAGTATGATAATAATTACATATTTTAGTTAATTGACAGATGATAAACTACGGGTCTAGAGTCACCAAGACTTTGGTGACTTTGGGTGAGTTTTTTAAAAATAGCCTAAATAAGCGGAAAGAAAGGGACAAAACGAAACCTGTTGAAATTGCATACTACCTGTTCTGGCACTGGTATCACTCAGCATAATGCTACACCACGACATAAAACCGCTTACTCTTTAAGCAAATTCAAATCCTTTAATGGATATCGCCCAAATGGCTCACTATTACAAATAATCTTTCGTAGCTCCGTTTCACTGACAAGACAGTTCGCTGGGGTTGGCAGTTTGAGCTTTGATCTATTGTTGTAGTTATTCCTGTAGCACCGTATATATGACAAATCTATTTCCCAGCTCCTTGAACATAACAAGTGTGCGTTTGGGACTCCTGCCTTCCCCATAAGGGTCAAGAGCGCCATAGTACAAACATTAACCCGTATTGGTTTCGCTACACGCTATTATTGGTTGGGGACTCCGCACGTAATTGACCTCAATTTTAAATCGTCTCCAACGAAATGGTCAAGGAGTGGGTAAGTCAGAAGGTTTACAAATAAATGTGTTTGTGTATCCCTCCTGCTGTGCACTATCAGGTGGTAACAGACTTTTTCTGACTAAAATCCGCCGTGGTCCGTCTTGAGATCGTTTATACTAGGGCCGCGGTAACGCCTTCGAAAAATCCCTAAGCTCCGGCAGGCTTCAGACCAAACGGGTCTTTCAGAATTGGCTGATTGCTCTTTGCAAAGCGCTTGGAACAAAACGACAACTCGACACGGGGTTCGACGACACCCATAACTGACAACCCACAGACCCATCAATGCGTCCCTTAATTATATTATGTAATACCATATCTACACCTGTATAATCTTGATCTTGATCTTCATGATGGAACTCACAATACTCATGTTGGGTCTCCAAAATTTTACCTTTTTGCCATCGACTTTTTAAGAAGAAGAATACAAAACCCAGGGATTATTCGTATTGAAACTTTTGTGTTATTTGCCAAACAAGATATAAACTACATTATATATTGTATAACAGGGTTCTAAGCGTGTATGTCTAGGCGTCAATTTGCCGCTGCTTGGTAGCAACGTGATTATGTTGTACAGACGACAGCACATCAAGTTACCACAATCTGTCAAATTTCTTCAATGGATTTTCAACCTTATTACAATAATGGAACGCTAATGTTCGATTGGTAAAATTTGACAAATTCGTATACGTTGACCTGCTGTCGTCTGTACCAGTTGCAATACAACTAAAGAGAAATACTACCTTTTTAAAAAAAGGTTCTGTAATTGCTGTCGGATTAAGAGCGCTGCGCTGTTCTATATTCGTATATATATTTGTGTCTGTTTGTAGTTATTTACGGATGAGTATGTAAAAAGAACTAACCAGCAGGATGGCTTCACAACAATTTTTAAGCAAATGATGACATTGCTGCATTAACTTTGCTTACCGTTTATCTTGCTGAAACTTTCAATAAACCAATTCCTTACCCGTGGCTTTTTACAAGCAAGCGTTGGTAAATTGGCTTGATTTTAATCGGCTTATAAAGATATATCGCCTTATTATAAAACGTGGTCCTAAGAAAGTATTGGTTATTATTCATGTATACCTACTTCATACGTGTTTTTTGTGTATATTTTTTTCTATTAGTTTACATTTTCCATAAAAAACGTGTAGTCTGCCAGATTTTATTAAATTTTCATATTTCGGTACAACAAAGTTTCAAAAAATATGTGTACCTACGCATGATTTTCATAAATTTAATATCCTCCTTTACGTTCAAATGGTCGGATATTGCCTACATTCTTGCAATTTTGGTTTAATAATGGAAGTATAGGTACATCTTCCGCATTGTTTAATATGATATAACAAAGAAAGGTTACGTTTCTTTTTTTATAAGAGACTGATGCTGATATTAAAGTAGAATTTCTATAAACAATCGATCCGTTGATTTGCGATCAGAGATTTAATTGCGAGATTAGCACCATATAAGTTACACATGAAATTAGTGATATTAAAATATGTCTAATAGTCTTACCAAAGGGTGCCAGGTTGCCCAGGTAACTGGGTTGTGGAGGTCAGACAGGCATTCGCTCCATGTAAAACGCTGGTTCTCAGCTGCATCCGGTTATACTGGAAGCCGACCCTAACATAGTTGGGAAAAGGCTAGGCAGATGATGATGAAAATATCTCTAATTGAAAAACGAAGGATACATACTTTATAGAAATCCGCAGTAAACCGATCGCAAACTTCCTTTTTTCCTTTAACGGAAGGAGTAATTAGTCTTGCTGTCCCCTCCCTGCTGAGAAGGGATAACTTAATTAAGTTGGCTGGGTAGTGTCTTACATAACTTGTTCCTACAGATGGCTGGAGGGATTTAAATCAGATAAAACAAAGATATATTGCACACTGGATGGGAAACGTGGACAAAATTCGCAATATTATCTATTTAAAACTAAACTCCAAATGTATTGGAAATGAGAATTGGAATGAATTGAGTCGCAATATATAGGTCAGTATTTAAATGAACGTTTTCAGAAATGTATTTGGCTATGAAATACATATCCGCTGCATTCAATACATGTGATTGTTTTCCATTTTCTAAATAGAAATTTCTATGAGAAATGCATGAAAATATGCTGACTATATTATTTTATTTTTCAGGGAAACATTAATAACATACAATTTGATAAAAAGATTTAGTAATGGCTCAACTTTTCAAACTGCACATTTAACTGTGACGTAGGTACCGTAACCTTCAAAGTTAATTACGATTCCAAACAAATAGTGCTGTATTAATATAATCTCCACAGTGCCTTGATAAAATAAATATACAGTACTTCTGGTCCTCATTGTTGATTACCTCACCTAGACAAGACAACGAATATTGTTTTTATTTCCTTGTTGATTAATTGACATTGAACCAAAGTCCAGAATACAGGATTGGTCTTACAAGTCGGGATTTGGAGATATGTAGCGATCTGAAAGTGCTAAAATCTCGTTTTTATAGTCCTTTTTTGGGTGCAACCAAATAAAGTTTTGAAATAAACTATCTAAACACTCTTGCATAATTTATAAGATACACTATTTCTGATTTATTTTTGAATTATCGAAGAATACGTGTGGTTTCGTTCGTATGACTTCGAGTGTATTTGGGCTCATTCATCCGAAGTATGGATAGTAATTTTATTAGACAGGGGATTGATATCATACGTAGCATTAATGTTTATTAATGTTAGCTTTTCCTGTAATATCTCCGTTGTGTCAAAAAGGTGTTTTTATCAGAAACATTTCGAAAAATATCTCAATAATTCAGTTGACGTATTTAAAATACCTATTGGTTTCTGAATGGAGATGACGAAGAAACAGGGTGATTGATTTTTAAGCAAGCGTAATCTATTCAATATTAATCTATAATACTGAAAGAATTACACTTGCCTGAAAATATTGAAGTCACAGCAATATTTTGCAGCACATCTTTACTGTATTTTCTTTGCAGTTGATTTAAAACGAAACTGTTCGATCGAATCACTTTCAGTTATTTCTTACCAATCTCAAGATTGAACAAACTATAGATACAGACAATTCATACCAATTGAACGTTTTTCAAGCGTGCAATATAGTTTTCATCAAATAAATCTACGCCTCAGTTTGTAGTAAGTAGTGTTTATTCGTTAGTAGCTACAATTAACTATAATAATAGTGAAGTCAATAGGCAATATTCATATTTAGGTCTAGTCTAGGACTGCCTCGTTGGTCTAGTGATCGCATAGCGCGACTGCCGATCACAGGTCTCGGGTTCGAAAAAACTCGGACACTAGGGCTTGTTAGGTGATTAAACCTGCAGCTTCCTTAATAAGAAGAAGATCTTTAGGTTGGCATAATTATTTGTCAATAAATGTATTTTAGATGTAAACATCCGCACAATACAGAATCCGGGTGGAACTGCAGAAAAATCTATATTAAAACCAAACATTGGAAGGAGACCCGTTGAAAATTTCATGTGCTCAAAACAAACACAAAGAAGACGCGTTTTGTCCCACTCAATCTATATTTGAACAGGGTTTGGTTTCGCTTACCGTATTTCTTTTGGCATTTTCGTGAGAAGTGGTCTATCGTTGAAAAGTAGGTTAAAATTAGTCATGAAAATCCAGTGAGTGGTTTATGTGTTTATAACACTTTTACCGCTAGTGGTAGGCGTCGATTCTGCTATAAACTTTTCAGCTATTGAATAGCTCTATAATCTCAATCTATCTAAAGGTTGTCTGCAAGAGATCGCTTTTAGCGATAAGACCGCCCACTGTGTCACCTAAACATTTTTTTTATGTAAAATAGAGAACCTACATAAAGAATATATCTATCTAGGAAAGCGACTTTACCGATTTTCATTAAGTTTAGTATGTAGAGGGTTTGGAGGCAAGTAATTGGTCTCCTATCGAGTATGAATCCAGGTACAATTTTTGTCATATATAGCATAGCTTCCAAAAGACCATGGTAGGTATTTCTGGAAATCATTAAAGTCTTGTATTTACAGGCCAGAAATCATCGCAAATTGGAGTCTTACAAAATGATATTGTATTATTACGAATACCTACGTGTACCATACGGTACAGGTTGCAAGGTTGTACAGGAATTCTAAACAAAACGTTGCCAGTTATCTCTGATCTCTGACTATTATTTAACCAGAGTTTCCGGGGGTGAGACCAAACGGCTACCGTTGACATAGAATGCAGTTTCAAATTAATTGATATCTGAATATGTAGGTACATGAATTGGGGTTTGAAAATTATCATAAAAATTCAGTTAGTTTACAAAAAGTATTCGTAGGTACACGTAAGATCTTTGGGAAAAAAATGTGCTGTCCATTCTACAAAAAATATTAAATGGATTTTGACGAAACATGGCAATACTAAAGCTTGCCGGTCAATATAATAAATGGGCATTGTTTCCCGTATGCGGGAAGTGGTTCCCCCATGTGGAACAGCCAGCATATAACATATTTTCGTTTTTATAACGAAGTAATAAAGGCGGACACAAAACGGAGAAAGCTGCATCCTTCACACAATTTCTCAACAACAAGCAAATGATTAATTAATAATAATGGCCTCCTAGCCGATTATCGGCCACGGCGGCTGTTCTCATATAAGGAGATCAGCCAGCTGCGCAGGACATATTATAGTGCACAAGCATTTGCGCAGACACAGGTGCACTCCCTATTCCCTCACTCTCATAACCCGATGGGACGGCAATCCGACACGACCGGAGAGAGATCAGGCGCAGGACCGACATTAACGTGCTCTCCGATGCACGGGTGTATCAATCACCAACTTCCAACTCCGGGCTGCTTTGTGAAAGTTTCGAAAACCCACAAAGCGATTTCGGCCCGTCCCGGGAATCGAACCCGAGACCTCGTGCTCAGCAGTCGGCTATGCGACAACTAGACCAACGAGGCAATGATTAATTATCACCATGACAACAAGCATTTTCGAGCTTTCCGCCTTTCACGGCTTATTAGTTTTTTCCCGAAACAGGATACAGAGACACTTTGCCAAAGTTAGAAAAAAATAAATGGGATATTCCAAGAAACCTGTTTTCAGACATTTAATAAGGGCTCACTTATTTCTTAATGACAGAACATCTTTCATTGGTCCTAAGTGGACAACTTAATTTGGGAATATGAAAGTGATTTTGTTTATAAAATAAATAACATTTTCCTTTCAATTTGTAGCTCCCTTGTGAAATATTGCTTGTTATTTTATTAATTTGTTTAGATAGTCGTTTATTCAATTATTATGTTAGTTACAGTTTTCATTTATACACGAGCATTTAAAGTGTGGTAAAACGTAACCTACCACGGTACGATTTATGGTGGCTAAATCCATATAGGTACGGTAAACCACAGAAACCAATGCATAAGTACAAAAATAAAAATACAATACAATAATCTTGTATCTATTTTATAGTAGTTATACCTTCTGAGTTATATAGCAAGGGAGCATAACCGCGCTCCGGAAACTTTTAACGTTATGATTTTAAAAGCAATAATAAAACGCGGCTGAGAATGCTTTCAGAGATAAAAATTATATGTGAAACTAGAAACGAGAAACAGCTAGTTTCTCGCAGTTTTCCTGACGATATATCGATACCAGAAGTATCAATTAATGTAAGGGACAAAACACGATTTTTCAGGAGAGCCAAAAAACGATTTTATTTTTTTAAATCTGTCTATAACTTTTTACTGTCTGCTCCAATTATAATTGTGTCTAGAGCAAAGTTTCTTAGAATTTCCTCTTCTTTCATGCTATAAACGAAAGATTTAGGAATACCCAGCGGTTTAAAATATAGCATGTCCCTTACATTAAAAAAATATGTTTAGTTGTGCCTTACGTTACTAATATTTTATGTGTAAACCGTCAAGCATAGTGTAAGCAACAAGAGCAATGGAAAATTATACGTAATTCTATTGTAAAGGACTTTTACAGTGTAATAATTTGATGTAACCATAGATTTTCTACTAAAATTATGGTATTATAACACCATGGAAATAGGTTATTTGCATGATTAATGTTAGTTTCAGCTTAGTTTTCATCGATTTAAATGAAATTCAGGGATACAACAATAAAAGGATTTATTGTTAATAATATATTTAATTTCCCACTTTATGTCTACGTAAAAGTCCAATATGCTTCATCCAAATATGCTTAGTGAATTTTTGTTATATCGAAAAATTAACAATTCGACAATAGAATTTTATGATTTTAGAATACCCTATATTAGAAAATTTATTACCAAATGCCCCAGGGCTTGCTCGATCTCCAAATGGAAGAATACATTTGCCAATCCTACAACCAAGGCATGGCGGAAGGGTTAGTAGAAA
>NWSH02000210.1:6738796-6758633 GCA_002382865.2 Heliothis virescens
TATCCCTTTCAGTGTTTTTTTGTGAAGTCGGTTTTGTTTTTTTGTAAAAGTTTTTTTTTTATTCTCACCTGTACTGTCGTGTACCTAATCTTAGATCGTATTATTGTGTTATGAATAGCTACGATCAATCGTGAAGATTTCTCAAAATACTCTATTATGATTCTATGACTGAAGAGAACAATTTCTTTCAAATTGATACAATAGTTTTTTTTCATACGTACCGATTATCACAGACAACCATGGGCATGGGCACCCCGCAACACCAGAGTCGCAAGTGCGTTGCAACTCTGGTTTTGCGGGGGTTGACATGCTCGCAACCTTTCCGAAGGGCGACTGGGCGAACGTTCTTTGCTTGAAGGTTTGTAGTTTATTTGAACGGTTTATTCCAGTTTTTCGTTATGGAGGCCTAAAATGTTGGAAAAACAATGTAATCATAAACATTTAGAACCTTTGATAATAAGGCTCTTGCCGTTCTTGTCTATCAGAATGATCAAATCACTGTAACTGGTCATATCAAGCGTTACTCATATATTACGAAGTGTTGCTGTGTATTATGCAATAAAACGCCTGAAATACTTACAACCATTTTCACATTCGGTTCTGCCATTGAAATGTTTTTAACTTTGACTACTTTTCTATGGCATGATCTGTCATTTAACTATCTAGAACATTATCTGGTACCTATGAAACCGGCCGTAGGTAAGTGTTTTGTACAGAAAATCATGATGTGATTATGACTAGACTTTCGTCTTATCACACAATGTTTTAGTTATCTAAAACATGTGAAAGTAAAAACCAGAATGATTAGGGTATTTACAAATGTCATTAGTTAACAAACATAGACGAATGTTCTATTTACTGAAGTTTTTATTTGGGTCATAAAGTATTAAGTATAATTTGCACACTAGATAAGTGAGTATGTGAATATACTAGCTGCTGCCCGCGACTTTGTAAGAGTAGGTGATAAAGAACGGCAAAAAGTCCTATAGATACTAGCATGCATTTACCACAGGTTTATTTTTTGACATTTCATTTTTTTTTATCTGCCTGTACTGTCCCGCTGCTGGGCAAAGCCTCCCCTAAGGCTTTCCATCTATCTCTATAATTGCTTTTTGTTGCCAGTCCACGCGATTTCATATACAGGGTTACCTGTAACTCGACGTATATCCGGAAGGAGGTGATAGAAGGGCCCAAGAGCAACAAATTAAGCCACTCTTACCTCTGAGCAAAGTTCAGTGGTTTCCGAGATATTGGCAATTTTTTGATTTTTGGAAATTTACCCAAAATTTGACATTCATGCTTAGACCTTTTTGGAATATCTCGGAAACCACTGAACTTTGCTCAGAGGTAAGAGTGGCTTAATTTGTTGCTCTTGGGAACTTCTATCACCTCCTTTCGGATATACGTCGAGTTACAAGTAACTCTGTATATAGAATATTAAAATTTTGTTCCTTCGTCTTGATGATTGCAGATGTAAGATAAGAGAATGCATTTCTAACCGTTTTATCTGTAACTAGCTTCGCGCTTCTCGTTATTTACGCACCTGGTTAAAAAAAAAATAACTTTTTTAACGTCTTTAATAAACACTGTTTGTGTTCATTTGTTAGTATTATACGAATAAAAATTATTTATCAGCATTTCAAATAATAAAGAGGATTGAAAAAATATTTGCTAAAAAAAACCTTTTAGCCCCAACAAGTGACATTATCGTTTAACACTGAAATCTGCATGTAAAAAGATTTTATTTGAGCCTGCATTTGAATTCAAAAGGAACCCTTCAAAGGTCTTCTCCTGAAAAAGGGTTCTAATGTCAAAGTAGTGCGATTGGTATTACATGACGCGAATTTATTAGGACCAGCACTTTAAGGGTTACTGTATTTTAAAAGGTTACAAAAAAAGGTTCGTTTGTATTTACTTAAATATGCATTTATGCACGCGATTTTATTAAATGCGCTGAAATACACTAGATGGCGCTGTATCGTTTAATGTACAGACGCCAATAACCAGCCACAATATGTCTTTCTTCAATAGATTTTCAACCTGATCACAATAGTGGAAAGTTAATGTACGATTGATAAAATTTGACAGATTGGGGACGTTGACCTGCTGTTCTCTTTACCTACGTTTACTAATTTTGTTGAATATGTCGATATAAGCAGGACTTTCCCATTAGGGCAGAATGTAGTTGAAACTTACCTTCGTTGCCTAGGAGAGGATTGGTAGCTGATTTTTTTGGTGAATGGTGCTCAAACAGTGACTATACATAAAATTCTGATCGTAAGACGTCCAAGTCCATTCTTCATTACTCAAACATTAAAATATCGATGCTAATTGCTTCATCAGTAGTCATTGGTGTCATGTAATCAGACACACCGAAAACCGGATTTTTCCAGATAGATAATTAACAGACTCTTCAATCTTGACAAGGTCATGGAATATCACATTGTTCCCTTAGCAACACTTTCTCAAACAAAAAGAAAATTTTCGTCTAGATAGTTACTAATCGCCGTCACTTCATAGTATTTGCAAAAAGATAATAGAACATTGAACTGAGTTCTCATCTAAATAAACAAACGACAACACAAATCCAAGATAACAAAACGTATATTTCTTAGAGATTTCCTTTTATAATTGTTTAATTGCAACAAATATAACATAGCACAGTCTTCGTTTCTTTCTTTTACATATATTTTTTAATCAAACATTGCACAAAAGAGAATTTTATTGTTTACGTTTACATTTTCTATTTTGTCTCTCTCCGGTCGTGTCGGTTTGCCGTCCCATCGGGTTATGAGAGTGAGGGAGTAGGGAGTGCACCTGTGTCTGCGCAAATGTTTGTGCACTGTAATATGTCCTGCGCAGCTGGATGATCAGCCGCCGTGGCCGGCAATCGGCTATGACGCCTATTTTGGAAAAGCTTAAGGCTTTTTCTCCTCCTCTGGATAAGAGTTAACAATTAAATATTAATATCAAAATTTAGAAAATAATTATCAGCTGCTAAACCAGAGATAAAAATGGCAAGGTAAGTTTTGATAGGTCTAATTAGACAAACATTTGGTACCTCTAATTTCAGTCTAAATAAGTTCACATGAAATGCATCTTAAAAAATAACTTCGAACTAAAACACACTTACAATTACTTTTAAGAATTAAAAAATCACGGAAGACAGTGGTGCTAAACCTAAAGTAATCTATATTACATTCTAACTTATGGCAATTTTACAAACAATAAAAACATATTTTCGTCTTCAGATCATTCATTTTAAACTAACTAATTAACATTACAATAGTTAAAAGCGAGACACTTCATTAGATCTTGCAAATTCCTCTTTCTTGCTTGGGTCCGTGACTGTAGCTCTGATTCTTCGCCTCACCAATACGTAAATGAAACTGTAAAAAAATATTATTATTTAAATCAGTACATCCTTTGAGTGATGACTTTGTACGTAACAAAAAATAACTTGCATACAAACAGGATTTTTTTAAGGCCAAGAAAATATATTTTGTACTACAGATATCACAAAAACAGTGTCTTGAGAACAGAAGTCTTAGACAAAAACGATTAAGGAAAACGTTTTTACATTGATACGCAATGAGGTACAAAGTACAAAAAATATTATAAGTAATTTTGATTTTCACACGCATTCATATTTTGGTTAATATTCATGGGTAGGAGAAGATCAATCAATTTTGAATTTGATGATGGTCATTATCATAAGCTATAGAACGTCTCCTGTTGAAAATAGATAGCCTCTTTGCAAAATCACGTACAATATAAAATCCTAGCAATAGAATATGAAAATAATAATTTATATTATCTATATTAAACTAAATAAGAGGGGAACTCAAGAATACTTTCGGAAATTCCTGGCTTATTTTCATTGCTATAATTTAGTAATCAGTGAGCGGTATTTACTCTGTGAATAAATAATGCCGAGATTTCTGCTTCGCTTGGGTTTACCTAAATACCTGCAACTAACATTCTAGGTTTGTGTAATTAGGACATCCTAAAAGCCAGTCTGACTAGTCATAAACTATGCATATGCGCGATATATTATGAGTTTTACGCTTAAAAGTTGTTTAAATAGGACAAGAATTAGTAACAACATGTTTTGTAAGCGCCAGCGTAGGGATATAAGATAAAGAATATTTAAAATACTTAGGGCCCGTTTCCCAGGTTCCTAAATGTTTTTAATTTTAACTACTTTTCTATGGCATTATCTGTCAGATAGCTATCTAGAACTTCTGTGAAACTGGCTCTTAATTACAATCTGTAGGTAATTGAAATAGAATTTAAATATTTATGATAATATAATTTACTACTAATAAAATTAAAATCAATTATAAAGTTTCCTACTTAAAAAGACGTTTCATCTACTTAGGTATGACTTTACGACTTTTACTTCGTAATGATAGTTCCGACGTCTAAACGCCTATATTTCGCGCTATATAATATCCCGCGCAATTTTTTCCTCAAAACAAAAAATTACAGTGTTATCAGTCCAACCCGTATGCAGTTACATAACTGATAACCGAACTAGTTCAGGTTAAATCGCAATTCCCAGAGCCAAAAACATGAATGGATAATACTATCAAAACACTTCGAACTTCATTACTTATCTTTATGCGTTTAATATAATAAAGATTTTGTTTAATTTCACTTATCATTATGCAATCAAAACAGTTTTTTTACGATAATAAAAAGTAATGAGTGATTTGAAGGTCGTGTCTTTCATTTCAATTCATGCGTAAGTATTTATTATTATTGACAATCAAAAACTCTTCTCATCAACATCATTACGATCAAAATTCATAAAATGGCAGGTATGTAGTTGTATCTGTTTGTCACACATTGTCAAAAGATATTTACACATCAGAAATCATTCTACAATTACTGTACGTAGCTCAAGGAATGAAAAAAAAATACTGATCAAAGTCCACAAATCTTTTAAAACGCACTTTATTTAAAGCACATCCACTCTAAATCCTCATAAAGTTGGCAGCTTTCCCCTATAAAGTTGGCTGTTAAATGTACGATTAAGACCAGACCTCGTTAAAACTAATCATATCACAGACACTTACCCAAAAAGTCCTAAAGCGACAACAGTTAAGGCGGCATCAAACATGTAGAAGGCTCCAGGAAAGCTGTCTATCGTCATCATGTAGATATGACTGGTCGCTGGCATGTATATCGATGGGGCTATAGCCTCCATCACTCCCACGAGGGCACTCAGTTTGGCTGTGGGAAAAGAGGATGGTTTAGGATTGTTGTACAGACAGGTCAAACTACCCAAATCTGACAAATACCAATCGAACATTAACTTTGCACTATTGTAAAAAGGTTGAAAATCGATTGAAGAAATTTGACAGATTGAGGTAGGTTGGTGTGTTGGCGTCCGTACCTACTACTAAAAATTTTGAAATCTCTTTAGAACAAGAAGAAAATAGTTCTGAATAATTAAACATCTCGTGAAAAGGTGAATGAAAATTGAATAGCACATGTGGTAGTCAATGCTCGGGCATTTTGCATTTTGAAGGATCTAAAGTTCTAAAGGAATATTTTGCTTCATTCCGCTTATACATACGCAAGGAACATTAACTACCTACATAAAATAGACTAAAGGTTTCCGTATGACTCTCCTCTGTAGAATGAACAATACAGACATTCTTAACTGGAGAATATTTCACAAAATGTCTTAATAAAGATCTGCTAAACCTAATCAATGAGGCGTGAACTTTGCAATAGAAACAGGACCAAAGCAAACAATTTCTAATTCGCCCGATTCTTCTGTTTCATTTAGTTGGTACAAAAATTTAAGCAAAAAGGAATTCTATGACTTCACAGCAACAGGTGCTAATCCTTTGTATAGGCCTCTGCTTTTACAAACTGCTGTTCTCGCCCTTTTTGGCAAATTTTGTCTTATCAAGTCGTAACGTTTTATTGAGCAATTCCTTCCGTCATTTATTTTGTGTAAACGCTCTTGGACGGTTTGCTTCCAGATAAATAGGACAATCAAAGATTCCGCGGATTGTCTTACTAAACAGAAATTCAGAGATAGAATTACTAACAATGCTTGAAATTCAATTAAGGAATTAGAGTTGTTTAAATACAATTAGCCATTTTTGGTTGAGGAAATTGTAATTTAGTTTAAGATAGTACACGTGTCGAGGTCAACGGAAGATATTTCTGAACGTAAGCTACTTAGAAGTATATCTGCGGAACTAAGCAGCTTACCTGCAAAAGGCTGCAAAACGAATTTACTGTCTGTGGTACTGGAAAACTAATAAAGAGAAGTAACGTTGGAGATGCGTTCCTGCTTAGACGTGTTGTCACGAGGTCTCGGGTTCGATTCCCGGGACGGGCCGAAATCGCTTTGTGGGTTTTAGAAACTTTCATAAAGCAGCCCGGAGTTGGAAGTTGCTGATTGATACACCCGTGCATCGGAGAGCACGTTAATGTCGGTCCTGCGCCTGATCTCTCACCGGTCGTGTCGGACTGCCGTCCCATCGGGTTATGAGAGTGAGGGAATAGGGAGTGCACCTGTGTCTGCGCAAATGCATGTGCACTATAATATGTCCTGCGCAGCTGGCTGATCTCCTTAGGTATATGAGAACAGCCGCCGTGGCCGATAATCGGCTAGGACGCCATCATCATCGTCATCACTACATTTAGAAAATACAAGCAATATAGAAACTGATTAGTTACTTGCTTCTTAGTAAATTTTCCGTGTGTTATCAATATAATAATTGATATTGAACAGAATGACATAGGTAGTTAATACACAGGTATCATAGAAATATTTTCTAATTTTGACTCTTAAATGAAATGTTATCTATAACTATATCCGGCACCTCTTTAGCCCTAAAACTAAGAAAGAAGAAACTCTTAAAATCATAATTATCATAGGGGCTCCATTTTTCCAACAACGTAACAAGAAATTATCTTACCAACTTCTTCAGTAGGAACACTCTTCGTGATCAAAGACCTCACAGCCGTCAGGCCTGTATGGCTGAAGATGTTCAGTACAGGAGCCGAGTAGTACCACGGCCTCGTCGGCGCAAACGCAAACATGAAACAGCTAGCTATCCTGCTCACTCCTGCGAGAGCGCCTATAGCGCTGTCCTGCACTTTCAGTCTTTTGCTGAGGACTGATATGCAGAAGACCGTTCCTGTGGACGAGAAAATGAAAGGTATGACTCCTAACAGCTTAAGACGTCCACTGTTGCCCAAAAGCCTCTCCCAATCTGGAGGAATTTTCCCATACTCACCGCACTAGACATGCGTGTTGATGAGCACAGTGTGAGATAATTTTAACTTCGAAGATACAAGGTACTGCCCATTTCAAGCAAGCTTGGTACTATGTGATGGCTATACCGCCACCAGTCGGTCGCCGGAGCCTCGTCCGTTTTCCAGCAGGGTGAACCGCGGGAAAGTGAGGTTGGCAATTAGGGCAAGATGATATTGGTTTGCACCCCAGTAATCCATCAGTATCAGCCATGCAAACTAAATTTTCAGGTATTTATTCATATGAATTACTTAAATGTTTTTATATATTTGGGGCTCCATACACACTCAAATCAAGAAACAAAGTAATGTTTAAAGTCTTAACAAGAGTATTTTGTGTTCAGCCACCTAAGTAAGCATTGCGGTGCTTCTCAAAATTCTGTATAAATTATTTTTATTTTGTAAGCGTTTTAGCATTTATTTAACGTATTTTAGGTAAACGACCTCCAGTTCACTGACTTGATTGCCTCATATTATAAAATATTTTCTTGTAGTTTGAGTCTGGTTAATTTTGAGACTTTCAACTATATAGTTTAGGTATCGTAATTCGATATGGAAATGCCTTCATTCGAATCGATATAATCTAATATCGATACTGTTCTGCACCCTGTTTATGTCGGACTAGGTACTAAATAAACTGTTGCTAGACTCATGTATTATGCAGTGCACTATTTGGACACAAATGACACAACACAGATTAGGTGCAAAAGGCTTAGCATGGAATCAAATCTGTGAAAAAATTATCTCTCTCCACGTGAGAAAAGAATAAAGTTTCTAGTTATAGATTCATGTAAGGATATGGTCTTTATTGCATTTAAAGGACATAATGAAACCCAAAAATGATTGTCATGGAATTTCTTAATCTTTCAATATCGACTTGAGACCAGACAATTGATCGTCAGACAATGTACGTATGTCTCTAGAATGTCAATGTAGTTTTAAGCTTATTACTTAAAATAAACAGGTTTTTTACCAACTAAACCTTCTGTAGATTATATTTTTATACTGATTGGTTAGGACTAGATTAGGAATTATTAGTTACGCCAAGACTTTCAAAATGCACCTGTTTTTGACTTGATTGCACTAATTGATCGCCTTGATCGAACAGGAGCGAGTTTCTAGGCTAACTGTTAAGATTTATATTGAAAATCATTAAATGTGAATTAACTTAAACTAGCTTCGTGATCAAAGTAATCATGATTTTTAAAATATAGCAAAGCAATTTGATTCCTAAATACTTCTATTGTTTTGGGCAAAGCATAACAGTATTCATCAGAAATCTAGTAAGTCACCGTTCATTCTAATGTTTCCTGCTATTAATCGTAACTTCTGAAAGATCCTACTGCCTATTAGTCCCTATGCTACTTAAACGCGAAAGATTGTGAGGGTGTATGTATGTTACATGTTTGTTACTCTTTCACTTCGAAACTTTGCAGATTTTTATGAATATTGGCAGTTATCCGAGTATGGGAAGGAGAAGCCGCTGGAGGAAGCTAGTACTATAATAAGTAGTTTCTCCTAAACTCAATAACACCACTGAATCTCATAGACATCGCATACAAATGCATGTAGTTTACTGAAGTTCATGATATATATCATATGTCGTACCGTGACTTTCCGTACATTGGAAACTGCTATTACATAACGACATGATATATTATCTGGTCAGAATACAATGTTGTGAGGGCCAGGGATATTAACATGTGGTTCAAACACGTGATTTTAACATTTACTTATTGAATACGAATAAGCGTGAAGTATTTAAGTATGAAATGGGCTCCAAGGTTGACGTTATCATTCATTAAAAGAAGAGAGATAAATATTTTTCATAACAACTGTAGGCATAAAAAATCTGTGCAACACGAACGCAATTGCATAAATCGCGTTATCATTANATCGGGTTATGAGAGTGAGGGAATAGGGAGTGCACCTGTGTCTGCGCAAATGCATGTGCACTATAATATGTCCTGCGCAGCTGGCTGATCTCCTTAGGTATATGAGAACAGCCGCCGTGGCCGATAATCGGCTAGGACGCCATCATCATCGTCATCACTACATTTAGAAAATACAAGCAATATAGAAACTGATTAGTTACTTGCTTCTTAGTAAATTTTCCGTGTGTTATCAATATAATAATTGATATTGAACAGAATGACATAGGTAGTTAATACACAGGTATCATAGAAATATTTTCTAATTTTGACTCTTAAATGAAATGTTATCTATAACTATATCCGGCACCTCTTTAGCCCTAAAACTAAGAAAGAAGAAACTCTTAAAATCATAATTATCATAGGGGCTCCATTTTTCCAACAACGTAACAAGAAATTATCTTACCAACTTCTTCAGTAGGAACACTCTTCGTGATCAAAGACCTCACAGCCGTCAGGCCTGTATGGCTGAAGATGTTCAGTACAGGAGCCGAGTAGTACCACGGCCTCGTCGGCGCAAACGCAAACATGAAACAGCTAGCTATCCTGCTCACTCCTGCGAGAGCGCCTATAGCGCTGTCCTGCACTTTCAGTCTTTTGCTGAGGACTGATATGCAGAAGACCGTTCCTGTGGACGAGAAAATGAAAGGTATGACTCCTAACAGCTTAAGACGTCCACTGTTGCCCAAAAGCCTCTCCCAATCTGGAGGAATTTTCCCATACTCACCGCACTAGACATGCGTGTTGATGAGCACAGTGTGAGATAATTTTAACTTCGAAGATACAAGGTACTGCCCATTTCAAGCAAGCTTGGTACTATGTGATGGCTATACCGCCACCAGTCGGTCGCCGGAGCCTCGTCCGTTTTCCAGCAGGGTGAACCGCGGGAAAGTGAGGTTGGCAATTAGGGCAAGATGATATTGGTTTGCACCCCAGTAATCCATCAGTATCAGCCATGCAAACTAAATTTTCAGGTATTTATTCATATGAATTACTTAAATGTTTTTATATATTTGGGGCTCCATACACACTCAAATCAAGAAACAAAGTAATGTTTAAAGTCTTAACAAGAGTATTTTGTGTTCAGCCACCTAAGTAAGCATTGCGGTGCTTCTCAAAATTCTGTATAAATTATTTTTATTTTGTAAGCGTTTTAGCATTTATTTAACGTATTTTAGGTAAACGACCTCCAGTTCACTGACTTGATTGCCTCATATTATAAAATATTTTCTTGTAGTTTGAGTCTGGTTAATTTTGAGACTTTCAACTATATAGTTTAGGTATCGTAATTCGATATGGAAATGCCTTCATTCGAATCGATATAATCTAATATCGATACTGTTCTGCACCCTGTTTATGTCGGACTAGGTACTAAATAAACTGTTGCTAGACTCATGTATTATGCAGTGCACTATTTGGACACAAATGACACAACACAGATTAGGTGCAAAAGGCTTAGCATGGAATCAAATCTGTGAAAAAATTATCTCTCTCCACGTGAGAAAAGAATAAAGTTTCTAGTTATAGATTCATGTAAGGATATGGTCTTTATTGCATTTAAAGGACATAATGAAACCCAAAAATGATTGTCATGGAATTTCTTAATCTTTCAATATCGACTTGAGACCAGACAATTGATCGTCAGACAATGTACGTATGTCTCTAGAATGTCAATGTAGTTTTAAGCTTATTACTTAAAATAAACAGGTTTTTTACCAACTAAACCTTCTGTAGATTATATTTTTATACTGATTGGTTAGGACTAGATTAGGAATTATTAGTTACGCCAAGACTTTCAAAATGCACCTGTTTTTGACTTGATTGCACTAATTGATCGCCTTGATCGAACAGGAGCGAGTTTCTAGGCTAACTGTTAAGATTTATATTGAAAATCATTAAATGTGAATTAACTTAAACTAGCTTCGTGATCAAAGTAATCATGATTTTTAAAATATAGCAAAGCAATTTGATTCCTAAATACTTCTATTGTTTTGGGCAAAGCATAACAGTATTCATCAGAAATCTAGTAAGTCACCGTTCATTCTAATGTTTCCTGCTATTAATCGTAACTTCTGAAAGATCCTACTGCCTATTAGTCCCTATGCTACTTAAACGCGAAAGATTGTGAGGGTGTATGTATGTTACATGTTTGTTACTCTTTCACTTCGAAACTTTGCAGATTTTTATGAATATTGGCAGTTATCCGAGTATGGGAAGGAGAAGCCGCTGGAGGAAGCTAGTACTATAATAAGTAGTTTCTCCTAAACTCAATAACACCACTGAATCTCATAGACATCGCATACAAATGCATGTAGTTTACTGAAGTTCATGATATATATCATATGTCGTACCGTGACTTTCCGTACATTGGAAACTGCTATTACATAACGACATGATATATTATCTGGTCAGAATACAATGTTGTGAGGGCCAGGGATATTAACATGTGGTTCAAACACGTGATTTTAACATTTACTTATTGAATACGAATAAGCGTGAAGTATTTAAGTATGAAATGGGCTCCAAGGTTGACGTTATCATTCATTAAAAGAAGAGAGATAAATATTTTTCATAACAACTGTAGGCATAAAAAATCTGTGCAACACGAACGCAATTGCATAAATCGCGTTATCATTAATTAAAAGTTTAATTCATGCCTATTCCGCAACAATATTTATTTAATGATAAACTTATATAAAAATACATAAAGATAACAACTGAACTTGCGTCGACCTTTCCGCGTTTAATGCAACAACTGCGTTTTAAATAATATTTTTAATTTGCAAAAAAAATATCAGTCTCTGTAGATACCTAACTCAAAAAAACAAAGCAAGAAATCCGAACTAGGTAGGTAATAATCGATAATAAATAAAATTGTAACCTACAGTGGTAACAAAAGTTCAATAACCTCAGCTGCATATTCATTAAACTGGAACTATATCCTAAGTACCTGCGTAATTAAAGGCGCCCAGTGAACGACCCAAAATTAGGTTCAACATTGAAAGCATAATGATTTTAAGTTAATTTGTAGAACATCACCTGTTCAAAACATTAAACCAGTTTTGATAAAAATAATTAGTAAATTAATGAACGCTAAACAGTGTAAGGAATAAAGTACTTTATGCGCTTGAATATAAAGTGTATTTCAGGATGGCAGGATATCGGTTGCGTGATAAATGCACGGCTCTATCGCGATCCGCAATCCTTGACCTAGGTTGATAAAGATGGCGTTATACCGACTTGCACGCGACGAGATGCGTTTCTTAATTCGTTGTTAAATATATTTAAGTACTTGTACTTGTACCTAAATGTGACTTGTTTTGATTCAGCAATAACAAGACTTGATATAAAACCTCATAATAGGGAATTATAACAAAAACATTACGCTCCAAACGTCCTCCGGCATTAATTTAAATCAATTTATTCGCTAATAAAATTGAACTGTAATGAAATAAAATAAAAAGCCCAATCAAGGATAACATTTTATGACTGACAATTTAGCCGTACCTTTGGTACGTATTACTTCAAAAAGTGAGTACTAAATTCAAGAATGTGTTAATTGTTCTTACCAAAGAGTCCCAGGACGATGTTTATTGTACCATAAACGCTGTATTCCACCTCTGTGAAGCCGAATTTGCGAATCACGTAAAGATACGCAACTTGCGAGTCGCCTGAAAAAAAAAACAAAAGGAATATTATATTTGCTCTTTTGTTTAGCTACTGGCTGGAGAAAAAGATGAGTGGTACGTAAATAAAAATAATAAGAAGAGGAAATGCGATCAAAAAGGATAAATATATTAAATAGAATCGATTCTGAACCTATTCTGACGTTCGGTGAGCCGTTTACAAATTGTCTCAAATCAGTATGTTAGATTGCAAAATAAATTTTGAAACACAATTTATGTAGGGCACACCAGAAGCGACATAGAAAATGTTACTTTTGTAATTATTTTTACGTGTATTTGTATAGGTTCTCATTGACAGTATAATAATTTTACTTTAGAATTTGGTAGGTTTAATAAATATCTACCTAGCTGACATGGGACACGAAGCTAACTAACTGGGAAACCCCAATACCGTTTAATAGGGAATCGAACTCTAGGATCTTACCTTGAACGCGAACGACAAGTGAAGGACACGAATATATCTTCTACTGATTTAAGTGAAGTTGTACCTAAATATTTTTAGGTGCTTAAATCAGATACTTTTGATTTAAACATCTTTGGTAGTCGTTACGGGTAGTCAGAGCCCAGAAAGCGTGACAACCATTTATACCAAGGAGTATCGGGTTGCCCGGGTAACTGGGTTGTGGAGGTGAGATAGGCAGTCGCTCCATGTAAAACACTGGTTCTCAGCTGCATCCGGCCAGACTGGAAGCCGACTCAAAATAGTTGGGAAAAGGCTAGGCAGATGATATCAGATACTTTTCTAAGTTATATGTACTTTCTCAGTATATCTTATATCTATACTTCAATATTATAAAGCTGAAGAGTTTGTTTGTTTGAACACGCTAATCTCAGGAACTACTGGTCTGATTTGAAAAATTCTTTCAGTGTTAGGTAGCCCATTTATTGAGGAAGGCTATAGGCTACTTTTTATCTGGGTGAGCATTGTAGTTCCCACGGGACACGGGTGAAACCACTGGCGGAAGCTAGTTTAAGATAAGTTATAATCGACTCGCCATGAAGAAGAAGTATATCCTGGACAACAAGGACCGAGTTACGGTAAAGGAAAACATATTGAAGAAACCAGGACAAAAACCTAAATTCTGAAATCGTTTATCTGTTTCCAGCGAACGTGGGGATTAATGCTTATTCCTTCTCTGTGTGAGAAGAGACTTCTACCCTATAATGGGGCAATAATAAAAAAAACTTTTTACAAAAAAACAAAACCGACTTCACAAAAAAAAATATTTCATGCTTTTCAGTTTTCGGGTCTAAAACTAAAATACATATCTTTAATACTTCTTTCCTTACCATGGGACCACCTGTGAAGCATACCGTTTTAAACAAAAAAAGAATTTTGAATATCGGTCCAGCCATCTTCGAGTAATCGGTTAACATATCTACATAATAAATAAAAATAAAAAAATACGTTCGAATTGAGAACCTCCTCCTTTTTGGGAAGTCGGTTAAAAATGGGTGATGATGATGATGATGCTTCGATACATTTATTTACCTGCATAACAGCGTCCTAATTACAATGAAATCAATTAATTCTAACTGAATTGAACAGAATTTAATTTGAACAATTAAATGATGCTTGCATTGCCAAATAATTAATTCGCCGCAAATGTGTGTAATTGCTAATTTCGTTGTGGGTAACTACGACTAATTACCTAGTTGATATGTTTCAATCTAGTGTGATTTTAATAAGATTATCATTGCTTATTACACAAACCATAATTACTTTACGAAGAAGATTTTGATACTGTATGTAATATTCATTCATGTTAGATTTTTTACACCTTTTTTGCCATTGACAAACCTACTTGAAATCTAGCAAAAGTTATAAATCAAACGCCAAATAGCGAAAAATATTTTACCAAGTGACAGCGATGAGGATAAGTTTTTTGATGCGCTGTATTAGATTTAAGCTGTGTATATAAGAATAGTTTTAGTTAAACTAATAAAAGTAGCGAAAAACAATAAATCAATACTATTCCTCTATAAACGTTAACTGAAAGGTAAAATATTAAGGTACACAGTACATATGAATACCTAATATGATTAATTTATTTTAAAGAGAAGTCTTTTACAAGTGACAAAGCACCTTTCCAAATTATATTTACTGTGGCTGAAAAATCTTTCCGTAACTTCAAGTACTGCATGATGCAATAACGTCAAATTACTCTTCGTCCTCTGTTGCAAACAAGGACATAATACAATTGAATACAGGTATTTATGTATACATATTTATTTATTTTATGACATCAAACAAAACATTTAAATGTAACAATAAAAAATATATTTTAAGATCAGTTATTGACCGTTAAATGTGTAATTTACAGTGTAGTTAGTTAGTAACTAAAGTATTCACTTTATTTTGATTTATCACCATATTTTTACAATGGCTAGTAGTTACTTGAGCACTATATGAGAGTATGTAAGCAATTTATAAACATTTATTATTTTTCTCCAGCTCTCGTTGTAAAATACTAGTTATGATAATAAACAATTTTTTTGGCGGTCGCAATTTTTAATTTCTACTATTTAATTAACCAAACTCCCACCAATATTACTAAAGGATATGTCAAGCTAAAAGTTCTTGTGTCAATTTTTTAACCGACTTCCCAAAAAGGAGGAGGTTCTCAATTCGACCGTATCTTTTTTTAAATGTATGTTCACCGATTAGTCGAAGATGGCTGGAGCAATTTTCAAAATTCTTTTTTTGTTTGAAAGGGTGTTCTTCACAGGTGGTCCCATGGTAAGGAGACCAGGATCTGATGATGGGATCCTGGATAAATCGAGAGAACTCTTTAAATTTCATACGCTTTTTTATGTCGATGATACTATAACGGGACCGACTGTCACTGAGGGTGCGTATGGGTATTAAGGCGCGGCCCCACGGCGGTGCACGGAGAGACTACGCACGTGTATTAAGCTTCGCTTTGGAAGAAAATGTATGTGGTTGTGTCCACTGCAACCCACGGAGAGGCTACACACGAATTGACGTCATTGATACATGCGTGGCTTGCTCGAATAGGCGGTTACATAGCTCAACGCTGTCAACGTGGGTCTACGTTGCCACGTGGGTGTACTCCATACACGAATATGACCGTCGACTACGTACAGCTCACTTATCGCAGCGTAGCCTCTCCGTGCGCCGTACCACGCTATACATAGTCGTGTGTCATATTCGTCTATTCCAGTGGAAACGTAGACCCACGTTGTCAAACAAATGAATACACGCAGCTAAAATGCGCCGCGTGCCCGTGCACAGCATGCACCGCGGTGGGGCCGCGCCTTTAAAGAAATTATTATAGTTTTAGACCCGAAAACTGAAAAGCTGCCGTAAAATAAAACTTTTTACAAAAAAACAAAACCGACTTCACAAAACTTTTCACATGGCTCTAGAAGTTGGTGTCTGCAGGTCTGTTGACTGTGTTTATTTTGCCACCGAGTTCTAGAGCCATGTAAAAAGTTTTATTTTATCCCTTTCAGTGTTTTTTTGTGAAGTCGGTTTTGTTTTTTTGTAAAAAGTTTTTTTAATTTTGTATTTTTTACTAATCTTTATCGTTTTATCTAAGTTCTTTTTTTAATTTCCAGAATGAGGTTCATAATCGGTATTTATTTTTTGTTTCAATATTTTCTTATCACATAGTATAATTTTGCCAACATATACATAAGTACAATATAACAAGAACAATTGAAGTCTTATGTATAAATGCACCACGCCCAAGGTGAGTGCTGTTCGCGAAGACTTTTAATTTTATTTGGAAGGCACAGAAAACGAGTTTATAGCAAAAATGGAATTTATTTTAAACTTTCATTTTTTTCGCTTCTCATTTAGGAGTATTGCATTCTGAATTACAAAAGCCGGTCACAGCTTATCGTGCGTTGAAAAGTTGCTCTACATACGACTTGGTACTTTGATTCTTAGCGTTCCCCCACACTGTAGACTAAACAGTCGGCTGACAGTTGGGCCGTTGGTACACAATTTTTTTAAGTAAATCGCCAATCCATTCGAAGTTTTTAGTCCATCCGTACCGCCAAAATATCTCATCATTGTAATGTGCATACTACGATTCATCTTCATTCTGATTCATGAGCCCGAACAAACTGTCGGCCGTCTAAAGTCTGCAGTATGCAGGAGCTCTTAGTTGAACCCTAGTCCCATGACTGGTCTAAATTAGTCTCGTCATGTTTCTCTAACCGAGAGGAATTATTGTCTCGTATCGGTCAAGGCCGAACGCACTTTGTTTCACAAATGAGGTTCTGTTAAATGCACGTGGTGTAAATTTTAACTCGCCTCCCTACCTTCCGAAGGTCGACCACTAGCGAATGATAGTGATGTCACACGTTATTATAAAGTACCTACAGGGGATAATATCGAAACTAGGACAATAATATCAAGTACCAATTATTATTAATAGTATACATATAATGGTAGGCTGGTAACTAAAGGTACCAGCGAATTTAGCCCACCACTTGGTTTTAGTAACGCTTAGTGATTCGGATCAAAACATTGTCTTAAGTGACGCAAGAAGGGATTTTACGTTTATTGCGATTTGTCATCTAAAAGTCATGAATCAAATAATTGAAGTACAGGTAAATAAGTCATAAAATAACTAGTCAATACACTTACATTTTCTAGACTGGTTTTCCTCAAGGTATATAATTTGTTGTATTTGGGATGATATCATGATCTGTCATTCGGTAGTATAGTTGAAATGCAGTTTTTTTGACAGCCAAAAATACTTGAAAGCAAACAATGAGATCAGTAAATAAACTACATCCCAAAGGGAGAACGAATGCTGATGAAATTTATCCCATATTTGCTTTAGCCCATATGGTTGGGGTCAGCTTCCAGACATAAGCAAGTCTAGCTAAGTACCGGTGGTTTACATAGAGGGACTGCCCATTTGACCTCCTTAACCCACGTACCAGGGCCAATCAATACCTCTTAGTAAGACTGGTTGTCAGACTTTCCAGCTTCTGACTACCATAACAGTTGCCGAAGAGGTTCAAATGACAGATGATGTTACAAGTAATTAACCCTATCGATCTCAAAAATAACCTTGACAGACATAATGAACTTCCTTCATCCTATAAAAAAGGTAAGAACAAAAGGAAGACAATAATAATTGTCATTCAAGAAGTAATCAAAGTGTTTCCTTCGAACCTTGCTTGTCTGTTTGCAAGTCAGCGGATTGGCCTTTTTTATTAATCCAGCTGTCCTTACGTTTTCCTTCGTCATTAGTAAGTGTATATTGTCGAAGATAAAAAGGGCATTAAATTTTTGAAAAAAGACGCAATGTAAAAAAATCTGGTATTTTTTTACTGTACAGACTCCAGGAACATACCACAATAAGTCAAATTTCTTCAATAGATTTTCAACCTTATCACAATAGTGGTAGGTTTATGTTCGATTGGTAAAATTTGACAGATTCGGGTAGGTTGACCTGCTGTGGTCTGTACACACGTTGTTGAAAGCGGTTTTTTTATTGGTGTTATTTTATAATTTAGTTTATGATGTAGAAATTGATTGATAAAACCAGTTTTTGGACTTTCTGACATTTGAGAGATTTTATTTATTCCTCAATCTTCTGCCTTTGTTACGTAATATACTTGTTCTCGTTAAAAATAAGTGAAAGTGGGCGTGTTTTCGTAACTTTGGGGTCCCCAATCGAAAATTGAAATCTTTTTATTTCTCCGCGTATATTTAAGTGTATGCTCAGATTACATTGATGTGCTTTTTATTCGACTGCTAAGAAATGTGACGTTCTTTTTTGAACAAAGCCTGTTAATTTTTATGCTATAAAACATACATACTATTATCAAGGTTAGTAATTGTTGTATTTTTCTCCATGCAAACAAATCATTTTTTTTTTATATCTTAACATCAACATTTCTAAACGCAAAGAAATAAACACTCATTTAAATATTGCTGCAACTGTACCTCAGACTAATAGTTACTGGAAAACAAATGTGGGATATCACCGGACACTTTCTTGCTACAAAGTAGTATACTCTTAAATGGATACGGAGCCCTCATTGCGAAGTCCCACTTGCACTTGACCAATTTTTTTTAACGATTCTCAATTAATCAGCGCAGCCATCATAAACGGAAGTCGTGAAATCGTATCGTTCGTTTAGTTAAACATTGCTACATTTTAAATGAACACTGAAAGGGTTACGTTGGTTTTTTAACCGACTTCCCGAAAAAGAGGTTCTTAATTTGGTTGTCTGTATTTTTTTTGCTGTTGCATTTTTATGTACGTTGTGGTCTTACACGCTGTGTATAGATGATGTAATTTTCATAAAAATATATTTAATTAAAGATTTTTTTTCAATGATTACCTTAACCTTTGTATTGCATACATCCGTGTATGCAAGACACGCTAAATTAAATTATAGTGGAGGCCTTTTTTTACTCCGTTACAAAATGATCTCAAAAGATGAGATAAAAAAAATAACTACGTTAAAAAAAACCGACTTCAAAACTAAAAAGTAAAAAATAAAAAGTTTATTAAAATAATAGGTTTGATGTCGGTGCCTAGTTACTACGTAAGTATTATATTGACTTACTTGGCACCGACATCAAACCTATTATTTTAATAAACTTTTTATTTTTTACTTTTTAGTTTTGAAGTCGGTTTTTTTTAACGTAGTTATTTTTATTTTATACTTTTTAGTTTAGTCTTGCGTTTTTATCAGTATGTAAAATTTTACGTGGATGACTTGATAACAGGCCTCACCGGCCTGTTATCAAGTCATCCACGTAAAATTTACAGGTAATTTTTTTAGAAAAATGCTCCTAAAATGAAAACTAACGGGCCCACCTGGATAAAATTTTTATGGGACCAATTCGAAGCTATTCCGTATCAAACAAAAAAAGAATTACGTAAATCGGTTCAGAAACCTCGGAGTAATCGGTGTACATACATAAAAAAAAAAAAA
>NWSH02000210.1:6761115-6776596 GCA_002382865.2 Heliothis virescens
AAAAAAAAAAAAAAAAAAAAAAGAAAAAAAAAAATATACCGGCCGAATTGAGAACCTCCTCCTTTTTGTTGAAGTCGGTTAAAAATGTCCTCATAATGGACTCATTACATTACTAAGATATTCTAGAGACAAACGTGTTGCAGCAACAACTCTGCAACTTATTGCAACTAAACATTTGTAACGCAAATTTATTCATTATGTATAATTTATATGCATTTTATATCTATTTACATAATGTATAGGAACACAAAGTTAAGTAACTAAAAACAAAAAAAATATATTTACGTTTCTTACGATACTTTTTCCTAATGTAATCTGTAGGTAGGTAAAGGTATGTAGTGATCTTGTGTGATGTATTTTATATATTCTTTTATATATTATCTATACTACTATTATAAAGCTGAAGAGTTTGTTTGTTTGAACGTGCTAATCTCAGGAGCTACTAGTCTGATCTGAAAAATTCTTTCAGTGTTAGATAGCCCATTTATTGAGGAAGGCTAAAGGCTACTTTTTATCCGGGTGCGCCGAGTTTCCAGGGGATGCGGGTGAAACCGCTGGCAGAAGCTAGTCTGTTATGTAACTTTATCATACCAGTATATTTTGTTATTAAACTCTAAATACTGATATTATGACGTAATCAAAACTGGTTTATAGTTAATTTATTATTCGTAGGAACAAACTGCAAAAAAATCAAGGATATGAAGTCAATGACTTGTATATTCCTAAACTGTTAATAAAACCTGTACAAAAAATAGACAAGTAAAATATTTTTATACCTACAAATAAAACTTGATTTGAATAACGATGTTAAATATTAATCACCAAAAATGAACACGTTAATACAGGCAATTATTAGTCTTACGTAATTCAAGCAATTTATACAGGCTTATCATAAAATAACTAGCTTCCAACTGCGGTTACACCCGCGTCCCATGGGAAGAACTTTACACACGAAGATAAAAATGTTAGCCTTCCTCGATAAATGGGCTATCTAACACTGAAAGATTTTTTCAAATCGAACCAGTAGTTCCTGAGCTTTCAAGCAAAAAAGCAAACTCTTTAGCGTTATAATATTATTCCCGTACCCGTATTAAAACTAGCCCATATGCTATTCTGATATATAAGCTATATTAGATATTGCCAAATTTAATCAAAATCTGTTACGCAGTTTTTGCGTCAAAGAGTAAGTAACAAACATCCATACATACATTCTCACAAACTGATGTGATCACAGCTCCTGTTAGTGAATTCGAAAAGGTGTTATTGTATATTTTATGTTACGAACGGGATTAGCTTTTTGTTGTTTTAGTATTTTGTTATTTATTTTTTAATAGATGTTAAATACTTTAGTTTTGTATTTTTTTTACAGGTATTTCTAAAATCATAAGACCACATTATCACATTAGATGTAAGCCTGTAATGGTATTGTATAGTAAGAAAATAAATAAATAAACTTTCGCATTTATAATATTAAATATTACATTTATAATATTAGTAGGTTAGCGTAAATGAGTGGTTCTTTTTTTGCACGATAAAGTAAGTTAACAGGAAAGCAATGGGAGTCAAGGATGGCCAGTTGTTTACCGGCTTACCTTTCGATACTAGGCTAGTGAAACGGGCCGCGGACTTACGGATAAACAATGTTCGATTGAATACCTATACTATATTACCTGCAGTTTTTAATGGTCAGCTATGTGTATTGAGTAGTCTTATTTTAAAGTACAGCTCAGGTATTTCTGTAAGGCGATTTTTAAATGTCTTTAATATCAGGAGTTTTTGAATCGTGCTTGGGTTTTAAAATTATTTTTTTGGTTTAAGTGTGTATTATAAGTTATCAATTGTTTTTTTAATTATTATTTTCAATTAATTAGGTATATTTTTTAACTATCTGAAGTTCTAGATATGATTTATTTAAGATTTTATATTATTGGTTATTCACATATTTTTTATATAAAACATTGTTGTCGTCATCGTTTTATATACGAGCATATTATCAATTATGTTACCGCAGTATACAGTAAATATTCTTACCGTATTTTTACTGCCTCATTCTGAATAAACGAATTGCAAAAGGGCCCACATCGGCCATGAATATACACACTCAACTCTTAACGAAAATTTATTAACTGAGAGCCAAGAACAAATCCAGACGGAGTAATGAGTTAATGACCCACTTTCGACGTCTCATTGTGGCAACAGCAGTCTTTAGTATTTTTTTACCATACGGTTATAAATGGACATCAAGAATTCAGCAATTTTTTAACGCTTCTTTGGTGATTAAAAACCTCCAGCTTACTCAATAAGAAGTAGAAGAAAATTATCTATAATCTATAAAAAATATAATTAAAATAAATCAGTGAAAGACTCACCATAGAGTGGTCCAACCATAAGCAGGTACAATAGCAACACACAAAATATCTGAGTCCTTCCTGCAAACGCACGTGGTTTCACAGCCACCATAACAGTGTTTCCAACGAGTTGAAACACGTCCTTCAGCACATTCCATTCTTGCTTCTTTTCGGGAGCAACATACCCCGTCGTCTCCTCAGGATTCACTACATCTTCCAGTCTGAACAAACCGTACAAAAACGACAGAGAGTACAGCACTAACAGTAAGGAAAACACCCCATAGTATCCTAGTGAACGCAACAATATACCACTCAAAGCCGTCCCGGTCGGCGTCCCCGCCGTCACACATATCGTCACGAGACCAAGACGGAATGTCCTGTTTTCTAGCGTAGTTCTGTCAGTCATAAAACTGAACATCCCCATAAATATAATGATGTACCCGCCAGTGAACGCCGCAGGCAACGCTTCAATCAAAGCTGTTGCTGTCAGTGATAATTCCTTAAAAAAGTACGTAGCGAACAGTAACCCTATATTACAAATAATCTCCCCAATAAATGGGAACAGAATGCAAATTTTTCGCTTTTTGTACTTATCACTCCATGCTCCAACAAATAACACCATCACGGCAGGTATTGCTGTCTGAAGAGGGAACTTCCAGGCGACCACTGCAGCGACGAGCGATTGAATTTTCTTATCTTCTTCATCGAGACCAGTCGTATTTCTTCTCGAGATGCGATCGCAGATATCAGATCCATAATCAAAGTTCACCCTGCAGGCTTTATCCAGGTGCATGTTCATGACAGCTAGGGAAGATATAGCGGTGCACAACATGTAAATAAACAAACATGGTTCGACCGTAGTCTCGCGGAAAATATTCTTGACGTATTTTATTATTTTCTTGGATTGCTCCTTCCATGTCGTCCGTGCTGGGGCGCCCGTGAGACGTATGTTTGATCTGGTGAGCTCGTTGACACTGCTTATGTTTTCAGTGCTCGTGATCATGTTCGCTTGGCGCCAGGAAAGTGAGAGTCAGTAAAAGTTCTGTGGCTCACTGCTTATATCACACACTGCACTGTACAGCACAGGAACCCGAAGGTGACTATACGTTTAATCCGAGTTTATTTGACTGTCGTTTCCAAAAACCTGAGCAGTAAATGTCAGGTTGTAAAATTAAGCGCGATATGAGAGTGCGTCGGCGCATACGAGTCGCTCGCATCTCGCCCGATACGATAACACAGGTCTCACTGTCGACGACACCACTTTTAATAAATATGTAGCTCATTTATCTTGTACCTTGAGTTACGCATCGACCAACATTGTTCCGATAGCTATACGACTTTCAAGCTTAAACACTAATTTACTATAATCTTAACGGTGTTCAAACACTATTTGTAAGAAAACTTCTAATTTTAAATTATTTATTTGTTTTATTTAATTTTAGTCACCCGATAAGCTGGTAGTAAAATTACTGATAGCAGTCATTAAGACGTGTGTTGACTTTTGTAGTTAGATATATTGTTAGCGTGGTAGTGGCATTAAGTGGAGGTTATTCACCTCTTTATGATTCAACAACCATTACTAGACGAAAGTTTTTTACAGCTAAGTCAAGTATTTGGCAGATTTTAAAAGATACAGTTATCACAAACATAAGGCCCCTAAAATTAAGGAAATAAGTTTTGAAAAGTGATTTAAGTCTGTGAATATTAAGTCAGTTTTATCTATTCTATGTATATTGCGTTATATAAAGGTGTGACGTTATAAAAATATCCTGCATGGTATTTATCTTTTAATATTAATAATTCTAGTTTATAATGTATTCTTAAATGTCTGCACGCTTCTTGCAGATTGTACAGACGACAGCAGGTCAACGTATACGAATCTGTCAAATTTTACCAATCGAATATTAACCTACCGCCATTGCGATAAGGTTGAAAATCTATTGCAGAAATTTGACAGATTGTGGTAGCTTGATGTGCTGTCGTCTGTACGTAGGTACATGGTTCTGTCAATTTATATACACATTTGTTTTCATTTATACGAGTATATCTATGTACAATTTAGCAATATATATATTATTCTTTTCATAAGATATGGATATATATTTTTTTATTTAAAGAATATTTCTTGTAATAATGAGTAAAAGTCTACAAAATGGACGTTGACTTTTTATTATAAAACTTAAAAAGTAATTTCAATTGTATGTATCGAGCGTCCTTTATACGGATTGAATACAGATATCGAAAACCAGTTGATGAAAATAGTGGTATCAATAATTAAAATATGAAGAAAAATATTTTAATTGAAGCGAAATAAATGGGACACAAAATTTTTCCAAACATTTTAATTATTTTTTGTCTGTTAAAAGAAATAAGATAGATTTATCTACTTTATTAGGGACAGCAATTTTTAAATTTTTGATCTAAAACTAATTTAACAAAGTAGGTAACAAAAGGCGCCGCCAGACAACATTAAGTTACTTTTGAGAATAGTCAGTGATTTTGAAAACTTTAGTTCACTGGTTTCGTCGTTTTTTTTCCTAATGTAAATCTTCTCTAGTATGAATACTTGCTTATTAGGATTTTACCTTTCTCAGTACCTCAGTAGAAGTAGTAGTATTATCAAAGTATTTGTATTATAAATGTAAATGTTTGGATGTGTGTTACTTATTCACACAAAAATTACATCGGAAAAATACAAACAAAATATTTATACACTACTTTTTATCCTGGTTTTGGAAGTCGTTCCATCAAGTCGCAGCTGAAACCGCGGATAGTGCTAGTTTTATTATAAGTACACTTAGGGGCTTACACGACTTACATGACTGGCGTGTTCAAAGGCAATATCTTATAAATTTTATACTTACTATCGTATTCCTAGTTAGAAAAGAGTAGCTTCTAGTGTCCCAATATAATTTTTATCATAGGGATTAAGGAAGGCTTTTTTATCCGGGTGCGGGAAGTTGGATCCTTGGAACGCGGAAAGAACAGCGAGGAAAATATACACGTCGACCCTATGATTCGAATCCACGCAGTCGTACTTGAGATGCAGGTGCCTTAACCACTTGTCCACCATAATTTTAATGCACCAAATCTCTCACATAGTTTTTTTAAGTGATAAGAACGACGAACTTCTAACAAAAATATTCATTATCAGCGATAATTCAGTCATAACGTGTTTGCTTTTAGTTAGTTCAATCATTAAGATACCTAATAAATGGGACAATTGTTAATGATTTTTTAATGATATTTTTGAGGTCTTTGAACATTTCAATGTATTCTAGGCCTTCTTCTTCATCGTTTCCTCACTGTTGAGGATCGCGACCACAATCCAGACGCCATCACATCAACTTGCCTCAATCAGTTTCCGATCTAACATTACTCTTTGACAAATTGTCATAAGGTTGAAAATCCTTTGAAGAAATTCAACCGATTGAGGTAGGCTGATGTACTGGCGTTTGTACACAAATCCTCCATAGGGAGCGGTCTGACACCGATATACATACCAACGTAACAGTTGTTTCAACACTCAGGTGCATGTAACTACTTTAATGGACCAAACATGTCAGTTCTCCTAGTAGCTCCGTAGACGTGCTCAATATGTCCAAGCGTAAGTACAGCACATCAAGTTACCACAATCTGTCAAATTTCTGCAATAGGTTTTCAACCTTATCACAATAGTGGAAGGTTAATGTTCGATGGGTAAAATTTGTCAGATTCTGGTAGCGTGACCTGTTGTCTTCTGAACATAGGCACGTATGTTCATACGTGTTTAAAAGAATTTTGTCTGAGATGTCTTTTAGGAGTTTTACGGCTAGTTTAACTAGTTCCAGATAAAGTTCTAAATAGCTTATCTGACAGATAGTGACATAGAAATGTTTTTAATTTTGATATAAGTAAATATGAATTCGTTATATTATTAGATGTATTGAATGGAAAAGTAGTTTCTTGCACCTTAGATTTTTAAGCCCTTACTGCGGATTTAGCGAATATTTAACCACTAGGGGAAAAAAAACGCAAATTTTGCTTCATGCCTACTTTAAGCGGAGTAAGTCACCGGCAAAAGCATGTAGTATCTCGTAAAATTAATACTATCTTTTATTCAAACCGCGTAATATTTTGTCACATGTTTATACTCATAGTATGCAAACATATGTTCCATTCCGTCCTAATTGTTGGTAGCCTTGCAAAGGACTCGAATCCGTCGCGCCTGATTTCATTTGTCACTCGGAATTGCAATGAGAAAAAATAATTTCATAAATGAGCTCAAGGCCGGCTGAATCGTTTCATGCAATATTAGGTGGGTAAGTATTATTATCGACTGCACGTGTTGTGTTGCCTTTATTTTTGTTCACGCGTGTTGCCGTGGCAAATTTTGTAGGCGTTTAATGTTTTTGTTACAAACCTATACGTATGTTGGCTGTTGTTATAATTTGGTAGCTATCTTAAAATTATGTATTTATTACTGCCAAAAGTTTTTTATTAAATTTGGGTGTCTTAATACTCTGATCAACAATTCATGGCATTTGAATCGATATCACTTTCAGAATATAAAAAACCACTCCAGATTGGAACCAGTGTTATCATTATACATTTTAAGGGATTCAAATAAATAATTTAATAAACCTGAGTTAAAAATAGCGTGACAAGGATAAAAATATAAAACAAAACGATAAAGGGAGGATCAATGGCCAGTGTTGAAAAGGGACCAGCAGAGTTGATTGAATTGAGACCTCCATATTATAGTCACTAAACGACCGATATTGGGTGGACTGTACTTCATGACGAAGCTGCCGAGTAACGTAATGTAATAGGTAAATAGCTAAGGGTAGGTTGAACCATGTACCTACGCACATAATAATATATGCTAGAACAACCTAGCCTCCGGCCGTAAATTCTACGTCTTCTAGCAAATATCTCATATTTATTAGATGAGGTAGATCAGACATCGTTACTCTTACATATTTAATACACGTAGAACCTCTTTACTGAAGAAAATCGTTGTTTTGCTCAAGCATTATAGTAACATTTGCAGCCAAAAATAATTCAATAGCTTAGCATAGTTTCAAAAATCTATGTAACTCTAGAAGAGCCTTAGCTCATAGCCCAATTCTAAGAACTGTATTAACAATAATTGTATCAATGGAAGTCCAAGAAAACAAACTATTTTTCGAAAGGTTTTCCGTACATGTAGGTACACTCTATCTACTATTTCCAGTATTTGCGTTGAGGTTCTAAAATTCAATTTCGGCGTACCGAGATCCGTTTCGTCTTTGATACGAGGTGTATCCTAAAGCCACGTGTATTTCCACGATGTGATTGTAAGAAGGTAATCTTTGAAAGAGGAATCTTTTTATCAATAAAATGCGTACAAAGTGTATGTTAATTATTGCAAGTAGAATTGGATAAACTCGTGAAATTGTTTTAACAAAAAAATACATAGCGTTGTCTTACTCCGATAAAACTAATAATTTACCCAATATTTGCATTTCCTAACTCTATGACAAGTGTTGGTTAACAAATGCCATCATTAGGAACATATATTATCGAAATACCATTTAGTGGCCTTGTTGTCTTTCGATATCATATTTGGCACTTGTCGAAAATATTTTGGTACCTACCTAAGAAGATAGAAACAGATCGATTACAGTGAGCAAATAGTCGGTGCCAATGCAATCGGCCCGAGTAGGAGTGCAAGCAACTTGTTACGATTACACATATTTGCTATTAGATTTTCGAACGTGGCTTCATTTATGTTTAGGAAATCACAGTATTAACTTTTATTGACATAATTTTCTTTCATTACTTTTTAAGTCATGAAAAATCAACACAAAAATACAAGAATCTCTTTAATTTGTCTACTACCTTTTTTTTAGGGTTCCGTACCCAAAGGGTAAAACGGAACCCTATTACTAAGACTTCGTTGTCTGTCTGTCTGTCTCCACGCTGTATCTCATTAACTGTTATAGCTAGAAAGCTGAAATTTTCACAAATGATGTATTTTCGTTGTCGTTGTTAACAACAAATACTAAAAATTAAAAAAAGTTATATATTAAGGGGGGTCCCCATACAATAAATTATAAAGACAGTGCAATTTGAATACAACGCCATCTGTTACTCAAGCGTGGAACTACAGCTTGGTACGGGACCCTTCGCGCGCGAGTCCAACTCGCACTTGGCTAGTTTTTTTTTCTTTCTTTTAAAGCGACGAATCAATAGATGACCCTTTGCCTTTGGGTACAGCGGGAGTCTCAGACTTTTGTTGATTAAAACTCACCTTTGTTGCAGTATTTTGTTATCAGGGCTGCGGTAAATCTTTCGAACAATTAACCCCCGGCAGGAGGACAGACCTACCTGAGTAGATAAAACAGGACCCCGCCTTTAGGACGAAAGAAAAAAATGTTATAGACAAGTAACTAAACTTTTATCAGCCCTCAGGCATTCAATGATAAGTCTTAAGGCCAAGCTTCGGGAATGCTCGGCGCGAAATTTGGGTTTTTTGACGTTACCCTAACAACGTTGTGTGCGTGTGCATACATGTCCGCACGCACAGTGGGTCGTTGGACTTCGACACGCTTACATAATTATAACTTTGTATAGTGTTACTAAATATAAAAATTGAAATATTAGCATATAATTGAATAAATTGAGGCATTAATTAATTCCCAATTTTATTTATATTTGCATGCTAATAAGGCAGAATGTATTATTATTATGTATTATGTAATTTTCCATCCTATTTCATGCATCTACATTCAAAGCAAATAAAGACCTATTCTATTTTATTCCCCCATTGAAAATTCTCGTCAACAGGAATAATAAAAGCCCAAATACGAAGTTGTTAACGGTTACCGTTGCAGTGTTCACTCGACTCTCTCTCTCTATTGTCTCCATCATCAGGCCAACAGTTTTATGAAGCATCTGAATATCAAGTTTTATCCCATGTGTGCCCTAAATTTTTCAAGTTTTCCATCTTCAGATCTTGGACTCGATAACAATGGGACCATTTGGGAAGGAAGGAAGGAAACAATAAATACTTTTTTCAAATCGGTTGGTAAACGAAAGAGATTAGTGAGAACAAACATAAGAAAAATAAATAAACATCTAAATTGAGAACCCTCTCCTCGTAAAGTAGTTTAAAAACTGTAATACCCACACTCTGTCTAGTTCGTTCAACACTAGCCATAAGATCAACCATCATGACCATCAACTTCCACGAATATATATTAGAAAATATTAGAAAATAAAAAAATAATAATTTCGAGTCGACAACGTGTATTGGGAAAATTCGGATTGTCGAGCATATTGTTAAATATAAATGGGGCTGACAGACAAATCGCAGTAGCCATATATGTCAATGTAGGCAAACGCCACTGAAATCAAATGACATCACTATAATAACATCCATCTTCTTCTATCTATACTTATAATAAATCTGTAGAGAGGTCAATTCTGTACATTAAATATATTTACAAAATAACTACCGGGGTGTGATTAGGGATCGATACTGATGCCAAAAATGCAATCAGTAAAATTTTTGTCTGTCTGTCCGTCTGTCTGTCTGTATAACCGTTATAGAAACAAAAACTACTCGATGGATTTTAACGAAACTTGGTACAATTATTATTCATACTCCTGAGCGGGTTATAGGATACTTTTCATCACGCTACAATCAATAGGAGCAGACCAGTGAAGGGAAATGTTGGGAAACGGGAGAAGTTACTCCATTTTTTGAGCTTCGGTCGCGTGTGCAACCTTAATGGTTAAAGCTACATAGAAATAATGTATCACGGAAATGTTCTCCTTAAAATTATATAAAAAATATCCAAGGACAGCATATGTCCATCTTTTATGGTTGACTCACAATAATACGTGCAACTCCCGATAGCTTAGCAATTCGACGTTTCAGATCTTTGATTATGACGACTCGTGGTCGCTGGCATAAGCGACTTGATCCGCGAACGAAGTCGCTGGCAGAAGCTAGTAAAGAATAAAAAACCAGTGTACAAACTTTTTGGTGCCCCTTCTATGGCCAGAAAAAAATAATTACTGACTGTTCCTTCTAAGGTTCCTTCAATTCAAAAGAGGTCGTCTATACTAATACAATAAAATTCTCCGTTGAGAAGCTAGACTATTTTCAACAAACCTTTTTTAGTAACATATTATGCTGTTTGTTCCACAAGGTTTGACCCGCGTTCTTATTTACTTCATATATTTTATACTGTCCTGGTACATGGTGAGAAGTTGCATGGACATCCCACTGGTTTGACCGCATTCTGTTGGTTGGTTTTTACTCATGGTTATCACCCACGTCCCGGTAAATTTTTCTCCCGTACCACTATGACGCATAACCCGTATTTCAGAGCAGATAGTATCGCTTCCTAACAGTAGAAGAATTATTTCTATCAGCTAACTAGATCCGGAGCCTATTCGATGCAAACAAACACAATCAATTTTTTCCCCGTTATTATTAAATCTTTCCCCGTTATATATTAGAATAGAAGTATAGATAAAGAGGAAATATTTCATTATTTGCATGCCGCCTGAAAAAGATTTCTCTTTCGCATTATTTTACCAATCTATTGAAATTTATTTTATCTTTAACTTTTTAGTACAGACGACAGCAGGTCAACCTACCCGAATATTTCAAATTTTACCAACCGAACATTAATCTTCCGTTATTGTGGTAAGGTTGAAAATAAACTGAAGAAATTTGACAGATTGTGGTAACTTGATGTGCTGTCGTCTGTACATCGTTTTGATGTGGGATTTTCCTCATCATGATATTGCATAGGGATAGATAGTTTGTAGGTTTACCCATGTAGTGATCATCGAATCAAACAAACCCAAACACGACAGGATTGTATCATTTTATTGCTGGTTTCTGGTATGGTTTCCTCCCAGCTCCAGCAGCAGGCCCTGGCTAAGGATAAAAGTACCCATCAATGTGAATCTAACAAGCTCTCACTCGATGCGTTTGTGGTGTTTATTGCGGGGTTCTTATGAACACTTTACAGCTCCAACAGCAGACCATAGTCACCAAAAAAGATCACCCAACAAGATCAAACTCAATAGAGTTGTATCATTTTATTGCGGAGTTCCTATATGTGCCTTCCAGCTGTAGCATCAGATAAGCTTCATGTCAGCATGATAATGCATAGTCACGCAGTACACATGTGCATGCAAATTTTCAGCTCCATCGCAAACCGAGAGTGGGTCTTTCAAAGATTTGATTTGAAAATTTGATTTATGAAAGTACTTAAATAAAACATTGAAACAAGATTTTGGAACGAGAACACTGTGCATGGATTTTGTGTCCGTACACAGTTCGATCGCGATCTGTCAACGCGGCGCAAAGCGACGTGCTCTCACTCTGGGGGCGCGCGGCCGACTGAACTGACAGAATGCGATCCGCACGCCCTCGCGGATCCATTTTGTTCCATACAAATTTGTATGGAGATTTTGAGAGAAAAAATTGGTCAACTTTGTGATCGTTTTACTAGAAAATCAAAATGTATTTTAAAAAAATAAAGGTTTCATGGACTGGTCTATACTTTTAACTTTATTATTTGATAACTTTCATGTAATAATTCGTGATACTTACGTCACACTTATGACAATGCGGGAGTGCGATTTACGCGTTTTTAGTCATTTTTGGATTTTTTTTTAGACTTATTCTTAAGCATGACCAAAAATTCGAAAGTTTCATGGACTAGTAGCATTCTTTGGCTAGCTGTGTGATTTTTTTCAAGGTTGTGGAACATCGTTTACTATATAAACTTATGGAAATGCCGACCCTCGTTCCGTCATATAATACCCTTAATGAAAATAATGATCTATTTAGCGTTGTCTGTCAGGATACCCTAGACGCAACTTGCGAAGATGATACGAATTGCACCGTTGACATTGCATTTAGTAACATTATCCGCACATTAACCTAGGGAAGGATAAATAGAGGTGTCTTTGTCCACGATAGAGTCAATGATCACATGGGAATAGCGCACTTGATTGGTAATTAAGATAAAAGGGCAGATCTGATTGCATGTGGTTGCAAGGTTTCGAAATATAGATAAAAGTATGAATGATAAAATCTTGGGTGATTGAACTATTTCAAGGACGAGTTTATGAATGGATAAATTTATGCTTTCTATAAGCCAAACTACTACGTCTGTTTGGTTACCTACTTACTAGTCATTTAGTAAATCCTTAATCTAGGTTCTATTATATTTCTGGGATTAAAGTACCTAGTGATTTATAACTAATGTTAAGTCTGAAATAATGAAAATATTTATTTTGAAATATTGTAACTGTCTTGATTTTTTACCCCTTGATCTAGTTCGTATTCTACCCAGTTGGTATAGTGTCACGTGAAATTTGCTAAATATGTATTTTTCTTATAAATTCTGCTATAAAATGATTCACCTTTTATAGCAGTAGGATGTTTCACCAGTGAATTAAAACACTATACTAAATCAAAGTTAGAATGAACGCCCCACCACTCGCAATTTGTCGTCTGGTTATACTGCAGTTCAATATATCTCCCCCAGTCTATTGTTTTGGCAACAGCAAGCATGCAGTGTCACGCAATACTCAAGTGATTGTGGTGATGCACTCGTAAATGTCACATATTTTATATTTACGATGTTGTTTGATGAATGGAGGAACATACTGATTTTGCTTGAGTAGGCCCCCTACTATATGGACGGACAATCTATCCAAAGTAACCGGGAAACAGTGGATGCGGGTTGCTGAAAACCGCTCATAGTGGCGAGCCTTTGGGTGAGGTCTGTGTTCCGCAGTGGATGTCTTTAGGCTGAAAGGACAACTTTTGAGGATAAAATAATGTTGACATTTTACGGTAATGTATTATTTTTAATTTGGATGTTTATACTGGAGAGGATAACGTCGACCAACATTTTTAAAATGCCGGCAGCTCTTGTGTTGCTTATTTCTGGCTTTATATCGCAAAGGAATTAATAAAAGCCCATTAAAATTTTAAATGTAATCTACAACAGCATTAATTTATTAATTAAATAATTTTGCATAATTAAATTATAAAATAAGCCTAATGTTAATCACTCGGGTTTCTTAAACCTGATACAATATCAGCCGTGATATGGCAGAATAACTAACTGCGGAAATCAATATTCTGTCTATCTCTGGACTTGCTTACTAGTGATAGAATTTTGACATTAGCCCCATACAAGTAATGTCAAATTCCTATCTCTGGTAAGCAAATCCAGAGTTAGATAGGTTATTGGGAACGGCTGTAAAAATATTACAAAGTTATTTTATGAACTAAGAAACCTATTTACGATACTATAAATAATAACATAATTTTTTATCACAAATTACTTACATTACAGTGTATCAAACTGTGTTACAAAGATACTTTGATAATTCTGTGAATAGTGTGTTGAAATATACAAACTATGAATGAATGGCAAAAAACACAAAGTAACGTCTTTGTTTCATTGACTATCTGTCATCTCAAATAGACCAATGAAGGGTGAAGGACTTTCTTGTCCTATTCTATCTTGAAAAAGAAACATAAATAAGACCTTCACAGGCACACTTGAAAAATACAATCCTACATATGAATGAGGATTATAATTACAGAGAGACAACTATTACTTGACATTAAGAACAGGAGAGGGAAGATGATGGGGCACCTTCTACGTTTCGACGAGTACATTAAAAACATCGTGGAAGGGAAGATTGAAGGAAAGAGAGGAAGGGGTCGTCCAAGGTACAGCTATGTCAGTCAAATTAAAGAGAAGGTTAAAGTTGTGACGTATAAGGATGTTCAGAAGTTGGCACTCGATAGACAAAGATGGAAAGAGCTGCACCAACAAGAGCTAGGCTCTTAAATCAATGAAGGAGACATATAAATGCGAAAGTTTGAGAAATTATGTAGGTTTTAATACAGTTTCGTGTAAAAACTAACGGATTTTGATGGAACTTAGCAGTAATATAGCTTATACCAGAATAACATTAATAATAATATAGGCTACTTTTTATCCGGCTGCGTGAAGTAGTTTCTAGCTTGTAAATAATAATACATTCCAGATTTCTTATGGTGTACTTGTAAATCAATTTTAACTTAAGAGTATTATAATTATGGCTATATTATTCTATCTTACGTTTTCTATATTAAAAACTATAAAGCGGTGACGTCATTGTCATGAGCATGCATCTCCTTCGCATCTGGGTTCTTCACTTTGTCTCTCTCTTGTCGTCTGTGCATCAAGTACAGGGCTCTGAAAATCATCAATGAAATTATTTGTTAAAAGAATAATTCACTTTTTAACCGACTTCTCAAAAAGGAGGAGGTTCTCAATTAGACCGTATCTTTTTTTTTGTATGTTCACCAATTGCACGAAAATGGCTGGACCGATTTTATTTTTTTTTTGTTTGACAGGGTATACCTCACAGGTGGTCCCATGGTAAGGAGACCAGGATTTGATGATGGTATCCTGGAGAAATCGAGAGAACTCTGTAAAAAAACTTGATATTCTATATCGATGATACAATTACAGGAACCGACTGAAAGAGACAGAGTGCCTGGTGGAATATTGTTGTCTTTGTCATTTCGTGCGTGACGTCATTGAGGTGTCATTTGTTTTTAACAATTGGAAAGCATTTTTATAAGTGAGTGAGAGAGACAGAGCGCCTATTTCAATATTGTTGTCTTTGTCATTTCGCGCGTGACGTCATTGACATGTCATTTGTTTTTAACAATTCGAAAGCATTTTTATAAGTGAGTGAGAGAGACAGAGCGCCTATTTTAATATTGTCTTTGTCATTTCGCGCGTGACGTCATTGACATGTCATTTGTTTTTAATTATTTGAAAGCATTTTTATAAATGAGTGAGAGAGACAGAGCGCCTATTCGAATATTGTTGTCTTTGTCATTTTGCGCGTGAAAATTAAAGTCAAAGTCAAAATCCGTCCAGTGGTTCCTGAGATTAGCGTGTACGAACAGACAAACTTTCAAAAATACAAACAGACAAAAAATGTTTACTCTTTTTAGGGTTCCGTAGCCGAATGGCAAAAAACGGAACCCTTATAGATTCGTCATGTCTGTCTGTCTGTCTGTCTGTCTGTCTGTCTGTCTGTCTGTCTGTCTGTCTGTC
>NWSH02000210.1:6777350-6791530 GCA_002382865.2 Heliothis virescens
ATACTAGTAGCGCCATCTATTAGAAATAATGTGCAACTTAAGTAACTCACACTTGACCATTCCTATTGTACATTTTTCATAGATAATGGAACGGAACCCTTCGCGCGCGAGTCCGACTCGCACTTGGCCGGTTTTTTCATTTCTTCATAACCCTGCATATTTTGTACTATAAAAATATTTGATGTACAGACACGACTTTTTAGGGTTCCGTAGCCAAATGGCAAAAAACGGAACCCTTATAGATTCGTCATGTCTGTCTGTCTGTCTGTCTGTCTGTCTGTCCGTATGTCACAGCCACTTTATTCCGAAACTATTAAGACTACACAGTTAAAACTTGGTAAGTAGATGTATTATATTGATCGCTTAACGATTCTTTTACAAAAATAAAAAAATAATAATATTCGGGGGGGCTCCCCATACATGAAACAGAAACTAAAAAAATTTTTTTTTGTCATACCTATACATGTGGGGTGTCTATGGATAGGTTTTAAAAAATGCTGCTGAGGTTCCTAAAACCATTTTTTCTGAAAGTCAATCATTGCAGAGTAAGACACTTTCAAAGTGCTAAAATGTGTGTCCCCCCCCCTGTAATTTCTAAACTACCAACGTGAAAAATCTAAAAAAAATATATGTTATAGATCTGAACAAAAACTATCAACCAAAATTGGTTTGAACAAGATACAGTCAGTAGTTTTTGAGATATAGCACTTTTTCAGTAACCGCAAATTATAACTTTGTTAGTCATATATTTGTATGAAAACCAAAGTTATTTTTTGTTGTTGAGAAAAGTTTGTTTTTGGCTGATTGTAGGTAATAAGTACGTTTATTTTTCATAAATAATGGAACGGAACCCTTCGTGTGCGAGTCCGACTCGCACTTGGCCGGTTTTTTTTACTATTTTATTATATAGTCTATACGACTAGCTGTTTTCCCGCGGTTTCACTCGCATCCCGTGGGAATTACTGCCCGTACCTGGGTAAAATATAGCCTATGTCACTCGTGGATAATGTAGCTTTCGAATGGTGAAAGAATTTTTGAAATCGGACCAGTAGTTTTTGAGCCTATTCATTACAACCAAACAAACAAACAAAGTTTTCCTCTTTATAATATTAGTATAGATATAGAAGATGAAATTCACTAAATACACTAAATAATTCGGTTTATGTGAGAGTGTCACTTCACACAATTGATATAGTTATAAGTTATAGCCTGTTTTTATTTTGTGTAAATATTCAGATGCTTTTTTAAAATGGAAGGCTTAGTTAAAGTTTTAAACATCAATTCTTGTGCATCTTTTAAACCTTCACCTTTCAACCAGTTACTCCGACATCATTTTGCACTAACCACAACATAGACAAGCCATAAATCTCAATCTTACACACATACACTATCCCTTAAAAAGATTATTTAAGTACCTACATATTCAGTATTAGAAACCTATGTCCATGAGTTCGGCCTTTGACCGAATAACGTGATCAATTTCAACTGACGTGAGTTCTTTGATAGACATTGTCATCGCCAATCGCACGGCCAACAGAATTCTATCATGTATTAAACTGATTACGTGTTTGAAAACAACCTCGACCTTTCAAAGTGTTTGAGGTTTTTCTAAGAGCTATCAATCGGTTTTTGTGGGTATAACTTTGATAGTTTGTTGTTTTATAGACTTTACTATAAGTAAATTGTACAAAAAACTAATTACTAATACTAATTTAATTAGAGAAGTTATTGTATTATTTTGTATTAGGTCTGAAAATGGTTATCTAATTTGTTTTGAAACAAAATTTATTTAACAGTCCGACAATAAGACATTACTCTTGGACAACTTTTCAAAAGAAATAATACAGTTTGTCCAGTGTAACGGGAAATATAAGGCATTCTAAGAGATTCAAAAGATTTCTGGATTCAATGCATGTCATACGATTTGACTGATTGCATTACGAGATTTTGAATATACAGCACTTAGGATCCTGTATGAAAATGAATGGCTATTTATCATTTATATTTTAGCAATCTAGAGAGTACGCCATTGTGATTTAAACTTTTTTCATCATGGCATAGCATTATGCTGAGCGATGAGCAATGGTACAGTTGTATGTATGGAATAATTTTTGATTGACCCCCATGCCGTGGGAATTATTATCAAATCAATTATGATTAGTAAGAATTCAACCATCTGTTTGAAACTTTCATACAATCCCGATGACGTGACATTTTCCCCGTGTCACAATAAATGTGTCTTGTTTGTTTACTTACACAGAGTATAAGGTTTCTGGTCTTATTTCACAACCCCGTTTGACATGAAATCTTAGCTACTTCAAACGTTTTTTTTTCATCTAGTGTCTCTACGACTCCCAACTGATTCTACAAGACTAGGTTTCAGTTTCGTAAGGGTCCAGATAAAGTTTTAGATAGCTATCAGTCACATAATGCCAAAGAAAAGTAGTCATAATTAAAAAACATTTTTATGGCAAGATTTGTCAGGTACCTAGCTAAGTAGAACTTTATATGAAACCTCTGCAACTGGACCTTAGTATACCAATGAACAAGCCGTTAGTATTCTATCACATCACAATGAACTTGTCCAACTTTATCCTAAAACTAACAGAAAATAGTTCATAATTATACTTACATAAATATCAAGAAGGCCGGTATAGTCATGGTACCACCTAACAGGTACACAGCTCCGGGCAAAGTATCCACGGTATTGGAGAACAACATGCTGTATACCGGTATGTATATCACAGGAATTAGAGTTTCCACGAAGCCAATCAGTGAGCATATTTTACCTGAAAATAAAATTCTGCATATAATTTTCTATGTACAGACGTGAACCCATTATCTTACCACATTCTGTCAAATTACTTCAATAGATTTTCAACCTTAACATGATAGTGAAAGATTAATATTCGATGGGTAAAATTTTACAAATTAGGGTAAATTTGTCTGCTGTCGTCTGTTGGTAGGTACATGTTGTTCAAAAAACAAACGAAAATCACGAAAAATAACTAATCAAAACATATAGGACTATATCTGTTGACAGTAATAGTATTTCTAAAAATATACTAAATCTTATATATAAAAATGAATCGCTAAATGTGTTGGTAAGCGCATAACTCAAGAACGGCTGGACCGATCGGGCTTATTTTGGTCTTAAAATGTTTGTACAGATCGAAAGAAGGTTTTAACGATGATAAAATATGATTATAAAAAAAAATCAGGATCCGCGTACGAAGTTGCGGGCAAAAGCTAGTCCTTAATAAATATTAAATACATAGAACAGAATACATCTAACTTGGTCCTTCTCTCAGCATTCTTGACAAACGATGCAATTAATATAAATTTCGAAAAGGCATCGTGAATCAATTCTGCTATACAAATGGCCCAGGAATCGCAGTAAGCCGTTGATTGAATGGAGTCGCCTTAAATCAATCTTATATGGCTTGATACCATCAATTTAAATGACTTTCCTTATAGACGCTTCGAAGCATTTTCTTTGGGGTTTTGTTTCTAAAAATAAAATCTTCCCCATGTTCCAATAAAGGAAGGTCATTATTTTTGGCAATACTATTTATTTACTCTGTTCGAGTTTACAAGTAACCTCCAAAGGCGTTGGCGTAAGGTCCTAAAATAAATTGTTAGATTCTGGCAAGCACATTGAAGTTATCACCATACTAAAGTCAAGCTAAATATACGAAGCGGTTGATGGTGTTAAGTCCTCTTTAATTACAAGGTAATCAGTACTAATAAGGAAACCTAGGTCTCATAGAAGATGTAAGTAAATGTACCGACGACAGTACATAAGCCTACCCCAATCTGTCCTTCTTCAATAGATTTTTAACCTTATCACAATAGTGGAAGGTTAATTTTTGTTTCGTAAAATTTGACAGATTCGGTTAGGTTGACCTGCTGTCGTCTGTATTTCAGCTAGCTTCAGTTAGCTTAGATAAAACATATTTGACTTCATAAATCAAAGTAGACTTTTTGAACATTTTAATATGTAACTAAAATACTCCACCAGCAATCTGATATAATTTAGCTAGATCGTACGTGGCAGGGAAATGCAATCCACCGATGCATAAGTTAAATTCTCTCAACTGAGCTGACATGCAGTGTCCGCCTCGCTTGGCAAGAGCAAGAATTTAGGGCAACTTTAAAGAGACGAGCAAGAATTTTACTAAGCTACGTACGGGGGTTTTTGGAGAAGATAGCTTAAATTTATTGTGTTAGGACATGAAAGTGATCTTGCAAGATAAACACTACTGTTTTGAAGTGTACCGATATTTGTTTACGATTTGAATTGGGAAGGCACACTTTCCCCGGGTGACATGGATAATATTTTGTCAGAGTATGAAAGTAGTTTTCACGGGATGCAGGTGCAACCAAGAAGGGACACAGCTAGTTGTTTATAAAATACACCAATAAAAAGTTCTATACCACGCTATAGTAGAACAAACTTGCATAAAAACATGCTAAGGCAACAATTAGTTAAATGCCGATGTTATAATAAAACTTTGTATCTACAAAGTAATTAAACATTAGAAGCATATAATAATCATGGAAACATGGAACGTAATCATTAATTGTAATATGTTTACGTAAATAATACTCTTAACAAATAAATACAACATGATAGACGAACTTAATGGCGTTCCAAATTATATTTCACGTGATCTGTCTATAGAATCCGGTTACCAGTTTGTGGTTAATGATTATTATTATAATAATAGATTTCCCCACACACCTTGGAGCTGACATCAGCTTTACATAAAAAAACACAAGCTTTGGTTATTAGAATTCCGCTATGAAATGAGGAATCCGTGTTTGTTAATACTTTTTAAGATAGACGCCTGGCAGACATGAATGTATAGGTATTATATTTGTTGCACAGAAAAAAATGACTTTAATTTCTATTATAAATTTTTTTTTATTCATATTTATTTTATTTAGAACATTCTAATTCTAATAAAAAAATATAACTAAAAACTAAAAGGCGTCAAAAAATTCGCGACGCTCGGCGACCGGGAGGGTCCCCAAAAGGCTGGCAGCATTGCCACGCTAGATGACAATGCTTAATCTTTGACCAAGGTATAACCTTGGTCAAAGATTTGGCCAGCCTTTTGGTCACGGGTAGCGTCAACCAGCCGACTAGATAGTTCTTTAAAAATAATGTGTGCATTCGGACCCCACGACCCGAGGGTTTCAACCCCAAACGGTTAACGGTTATTATTATAGTTTGTCCTTTTTACATTTTTTTTTCCTGAGTAGTAAGATCGTAGACGTAAGTAAGATCTTAGCCACATCTCCTTTAAATCCTTGAATCCCAATAAGTTAGCCTTTGAAATCAATGAAGCAGCTAAAAGCACAATAAAAAGTTTTGGGTTTTTATCCAAAATTTTAACTTTCAAAAGGCTTTGACTTATCTAAAGAATATCTTCCTTGCATTAGTACAAACTTGACTGGTTCAAGAATTTCATTTTCTGCCCACGCTTTTTATACGTCCAAAATCGATGTGAAATAAATATTTTTTACTTTGTTTTTATTTCAATAACTAAAAACCATTATCGACGCAGGTTTTCAAAAATTGATTTAATTTATGAAGGTGCGCTTATAAATCAATATAGATTTTATGTTTGCATACAAAAATAACCTTTAATATTCCAATGTTTTCGCTCATCCGCCATTCATTTTTGATGCAGTTACGTTTTAAAAAATAAATAAAAACGTAGCCAGTTTAAAATTGCTTCTGGTCTCAAATTGTTACGAAAATGCCATTTTGTGATTTTAATTATAGATGCAACGATATTTGTACAATAATTTAAGGTAATAAATTAGTGGAATATTTAATTAAGTGTAGTTAAACCACCCACTGACTACACCTAATTATGATGAATCACGCATTTGTAAAACCTGAGATTTAGGAGCAAAACATTTTTGTAAAATTGGAATGGTAGATATAAAAATACATCAATTTTTTTTTGAGTACCCTTTATTAAAAATACAGAAAAAAATATAAATATATTTAATATAATGACGTAAATAATTGCAACTAAAAATGTTAATTTTCTTATCTCTTGCAATTTGCTAAAATAGGCATTCTCTGAAAATGTTTACTTAAGTAATCCCTAATCTGCAAGCTTTTACAGTCATTTGTCTTTCAGAGATTTGTTAAAGTAACAAATCTAAGCAAATTGTCTGGAATTTGGATTAATCAAATGGCTCATTTTATATTTGAGACAGAAAATAATAACTTAGACGTCCATGTAGTAAATAACTGTTGAAGTCTAAGTATGATAGATCGTTTTTTGTTCATGACTTTTTCAGCACATTAATCTAAGTTTTTAAATTACTTGCAGTTCTCATTACGATTCAAACTCTTTGGTCTTAAGATCTATCACACCCTAGGGGAATTTTGAGTCTTAGCTCGTACTTAATTTATTTTGTGAGTAGAATGAATATTTTGGTACTAAATGTAATTAACTTATTTCAAGAGAGCCTGCTGAATACACAACTATGGGTTATGTAGAAGCCGAGATAATTTCAAAAGTTTAGAGAGAAACACTTTTTTACTATCCCAAAACTGCAAGCAATACTGCATATAACCGTATTTTCCTTACTTATCCAATTTTTACTCAATATACCACAAATCGTCACTTCATCTTATAGGGCACTAGCTGTTTTTCCGCGGATTCTCCCGCGTCCTATGAGAACTACTGCCCGTACTCGAACATAATATAGCCTATGCTACTCAAGAATAATCGAGCTTTCCAACACTGAAAAAAAAATTACGTTCTGATCATTCGTTTCGAAGCCTTTAGGCAAGCAAACAAAAGAAATCTTCTTTATGATCAGAAAACAATAGATTAATATAGAAAATTATAGAAATATGCTATACTATACATTGATATATTAACTTTTCCCGTGCATCGGAGAGCACGTTAATGTCGGTCCTGCGCCTGATCTCTCTCCGGACGTGTCGGATTGCCTTCCATCGGGTTATGAGAGTGAGGGAATAGAGAGTGCACCTGTGTCTGCGCAAATGCTTGTGCACTATAATATGTCCTGCGCAGCTGGCTGATCTTCTTATATGAGAACAGCCGCCGTGGCCGATAATCGGCTAGGATGCCATTATATTAACTCACCAACTTTATCCTGCTCCACAACTTTAGTGCCAAGAGATCTGATGGCAATTGCACCAGAATTTCCAAAGAAATCGAACACGGGGGCTGCGTACAACCAGGCTCTTGTTGGAGCCAACCCGCATACGTAAGCTGAGATTGTCTTACATGCCGTCGCTATGATGCCCAAGAGACTGTCATGCATCTTTAGTTTCTTACTGAATAGTGTTACTGCTACTGCTGAACCTGAAAGGAAACGTATTTTGATTTTATATTACGTTGGTTTCGTATGCGAGTAAGATTTGTAAGCCCTGCCAATCACGGGTCTGAATGAAAGAACTATAGGTGTTGTTTAAAAAAGTTTGCATGATTTGAGATGACACCAGGTCAACCTACCCGAATTTGTCAAACATTAACCTTCCACCATTGTGATGAGGTTGAAAATCTATTGAAGAAATTTGACAGATTGTTGTAGGTTGATGTGCTTGCATCGGTACAAAACGACCATATTTTTGTTAAAAATCTGGCAATATGCAGATTACACATCGCTACTAGATTTGTTAGGCTCCTCAACCAAGCCTAAAATGCTTCTATCTATCTGGAGCACGTCAAAAGAGCGGTATCAAAACCATGACCTTTCGTCAGGCAAGCCGATTTTAATAATTGGGTTATTCCTTGTTTTTTTAGCCCAAATAAGGTATTCTTCACCAAGTTGCATTAAAATAAAGAATGAATTTATGTGTTTCAAAGTCCAAGTCCTTGCAAAGCCTTTAATATCGTCCTAAGTGGCCGGTTTTGAAACAGGTACATCCAAAAATATTCCATAATAATTTCGATGATATACCAGTTTTTAGGTAATTCTACTGTTCTACTGTTTAATATAAAAGTATAATTTATTAGTTATTTATTAAAGGACGAAATCCTTTAAGGGTTACTATAGTTTGCAGGTAGACATATTTTATAACCTTTCAACGTCCTATAGTTGTTAGGGTGTCTACATCGATTTTCGCGTAATAGCATTTGTAATTAAATCAAGTTCTCCATTCAAATCCTAAGTGGATTTATTAGGTTTAAGATAGATTTTAGACGTATCTTCTTCTATTTAAATTTATATCTCTATTTATTTAGGTATAAATACTCATTTTAACTTCTTACTTGTGAAATTGTGGGAAGGTGAAATTGGTGCTACAAAGAATGATCAATATTTAGGTCTGTGTAGTGTAAAACATCGTCATTGATATTAATTTTCATATTTTTTTTAAGTATATATTTTTTGTGAGAGTTTATTATGTTTGTGAAATTAATTGTAATGTAGTGTTGACTGATGTTTGCTTAGGTTTAATAACTTAAAGGTAAAATAATATTAGTTATGTATATGTTTCTGCCAAAGGTATATCAGTAGAGTTTATAATTATGTATAGCCTCCGGGTATATAAAACATTTTCAACAAAATAACATCATGATTGAACTTTTTGCTTATTACTTTGTTAAATTAGATTTCGGGCTGTTCCTAACCACATAATAATTTTGATGATTCTCAAGCATGCATTATTAATGTATATTCTATTATTTTTAATAACAATGTGTGTTTGTAACAATGTATTACATCCTATCCTACTAATCCTACTTCAAACTATACTTGCGGAAGCTTATGAGGATGTTTGTTTGTAGGTATGTTTGTTACTCTTTTACGCAAAAACTACTGGACGGATTTTGATGAAACTCAGAATAATAGGTATATAGGCTACTTTTGATCCGGGTGAAACCACTAGCAGAAGCTAGTAAGAAATAATTCTTTGTAACAAGTTATTGAATAATGAATCGAGAGGTCCACGTTTGCTTTGGAGATTTCATAGTTGAGAAAATTCAAGTGAAAGGTCAAGACCACCATTATTTCCCTTATCTGGCAATTCATCAAATAAATTAATTGAAATGAGCCAAATCACAATCGTAGATGTAATTTATCGTCAAAGATTTTGAATTGTGCATGAGAAATTGGAAATATGGAGTCAATACTCTTTCTTTGATTGTGGACCAAATATTTCAAAAAAATAATAATTTTCTTACCTGCAGTACCCATCAATATAGAATAGGTACTGTATAAGCTAAGGTCCACGACACTCATGCTAAACTTGGTCAAAACATAGAGGAACAGCACTGCCGATTCACCTGAAAAAAAAAATAATCATGTATGTATTACTGAAGGTCATATTTAATTAAGGAATAACGTAATATTTATATAAAACCTATTGAAACAATTATAAATAATTATCCATTTGATGTAAACAAAGTTTTAGTTGATTGGAATACATTAAATGTCGGAGCCATTAGCATAATTTACTAAGTAAACAAAAACATTTTGACTGCCGAAGTTTTGGGTCTTAGGCTCATAGGTCAGAGTAAAACGTTGAATTTCAGAGTAAAAGTAACAATCAACAAATTGTAATGGCTTAACTATGACTTGGTACGAGATTTTGTAGATGGTGGCAAATTAAGACAGTGGAAAGATTTTTATTAGAAAACATCAGTAATGTCTACTTTATCAGTTTATATTTATATGCATAAAATAAACATTTACTACTTTGTGTTAAAATGTAGCAAGGGCATAAATTAACCTTACCGAAAACCGGTCCCATGATGACAATATGCGCACAAATGACCAGAACTATTTGTACCAACTGCTTCCCTCGAGCCGTGAAGACTAACGACACCGTGTCCCATACATTACGAGGATGGAAAAAATCCAGCAATTTCTGCATCGTAGTTCCTTCCAATTCAACAGTTCTCACATTCTGGATCTTGAAGAAAGTGTACGTAAATGCAAACAAGTATATAGCCAAGTTGATGCCAAATATTCCATAATAACCAACAGCTTCTGTTAAAACGCCACTTATTGATGTACCAAATGGAACACCTAACGACACAATAATGCCAACTAAACCGATTCTAAATGTTCTCGATTCAACAGATGTTAGATCTGCTATAAAACTGTATGAGCCCATCAAAGCGATTGCGTAACCTCCTGTCAATGCTGATGGCAAAGCTTCTATTAAAGCAGTCGCCCACAAAGGCCATTCTAGGAAGAAGTATGTTGCAAAGAGCAGACCAATTGAAGAAATAATTTCTCCTATAACAGGTATCAGCATCAACGCTTTTCTGTTGCCTGTCTTGTCACTCCACGCTCCTACATTCAAAATAACAATAGCTGGGAAACTACTTTGTAAGGGATTCTGCCACGCTGTCATATCTGCTACCAGTTTAGTTGCATTTAGTTGAGCTTCTAGTCCGAAGGTGTCATTCTCATTAATATCCCCGTTAACTGCATCAAGACATAAATCTTGGGGCAAATTCAAGTCAACGCGACAAGCCTTCTCTATATTCAACTTTTGTACTGCTAATCCAGAAATAGCTATAGGTAGGATGTAACATAGTAGAAAAGGTTCAACAGTAAAGAAATTGAAGAACCTTCGAATTAACACACCAAAAGACACTGATTCCTTTTTATTTTTCACACTATTTGTATTTGCTTCTGGATTGCCTTTATTGGTATTAGTTAGTTCTATAGGTTTGTCACTTTTTCCGTTCATTTTGATTATTTCATGTCACTCACTACTTAATTTGAAATGTCCGTATAACAAGTGTGTTTGTTTGTATATACTTCTATCGACTGGCCGCCCGACCATAGGTTACTGAAATCATCACGGAAACTTGTTTCTTATAATCATGGCTTCAAGTATGTTGATTATGGTTATATACCTGTGAAGAGTCTACTTAGTGTTTACGACCTTGAACGGAGAATCTTAAAAGTTTAGCCGCATTTTTTAGACATAGTTTTTTTTTCATATTTGTTGACTGCGTAGCTTTTGGTTTTTGTAAATAATTTTAAAGAGGGTTTTTAAGGACAGAAATAATATTATTTTAGGTTAAATAGTATGATAAACTAGCATCTAGTCTCGGGCAAGGCTATATTTGTGTGTAGTATAGGTGCTTACTGATTTTATGTGAACACTCTACTTCGATAAATCTAAAAACTTTCTAGGTGATAATTTTACAAATAAAATATTGTTCCTCGAATTATAATTTCAAGCCAGTTTAATTATTCGTGATTAATGGCGAAATATGTAGATAGTTTTTTTTTGTATTTCCTAGTGAACTAGGAACCATTATAGTTTTGCGAATTATCTGTAGGATCGTAAGACTACACAAGACGCACGCCGAGATTTGGGACAAAAACTTTAATTTCTGAAATAAGATTGTAACAAAACCATTGCATTTTTTTTACTTAATTTGCATATTTCACTAGACGTATTTTCTGTCAAATAAAAAAGAAAGATTTATATCGGTTCATACAATCCAAAATTACTGCCGAAAATTTAACTTATCCAACATACGCGTCCCGTGGGAATTACTCCACGCACTCAGATAAAAAATAGCCTATAGCCTTCCTCAATAAGAATTTTTCAAATCGGATCAGTAATTCCTGACACTAGTGCGTTCAAACAAACAAGCCTTATAATATTAGTATAGACACGCACCTGTAATGTTTCCCCATTTTATTGACATTTCGTCATTCCATTGTCCTGAAAATGACGTAACATCAATTGTTCAATGTTCAGTGTCATATTATTGTTCCCAAATACTTCAACAAAGGCTGATCATGTCTGATGCTGCGTAATGAATCGATTTATTATGGATTGCGCCTGTTCGGAGCGGACATTGATGTACCAGACAAGCCATTGATATTAGTAATGTAACAGGCGTTAAAAGCTTTAGTTCCTAGTGCAATACTTTACGGTTTTAAGAGAATTTTGTAGTGTATTTGATGCAGTATTTTCTGGTATCCTATTACACAATGTTTTGCAAATTGTATGGCGAAAACGCAATAACTTATGAATTGATTGTTTGCTGTGAAAAATATATTTCTTTAATTAGGTAGCATTTATCATTGAAAAACTAAATTTTACAAAAGGATTCTTCAAGGTCTATTGAAATACTAAACTAAAGCCTCTCCCGATAACCCAACCATCCTGCAGGGTAATTGAGTAAGACCCCGCGATCGTCATTTTGGCGAGTGATGGGTGTCAAACGCGAGTGCCGCACTATCTCTCTCTTTGACAATTTGGTACTAAAGTTGGATATGACAAAGAAGGAACATAAGCAATTGTCAGAAGTCTTGGTGAAGGGCAGATACAACTGACAAAATTATGCAATCACCTCAAGTCCTGAGCAGCTTAAATCCACCCACACATACACAGTATTTTTAAAGTAATTCTTTAAGAGTTGCTGTTTTTCCATTTAGATGTCAGGCACCCTAAACAAATCAAATACTGGAGTTTATTTTTGAAGTCCTCTCAACAGTCAAAGTGCATTAGACACATTTATATTGACTAGAATACTTATTTATGAGTTCTTATTTAAACTGTCAAGTGTCAATATGTGTAGCAAAGTAATCCAACAAGTCAATTTGTTCATGAATTTTTGATAGTCCTTTATTTATATAAAAGAAAATGCATCTTCTTGCCACAGCATCATGTGAAGAAAATGTGACAGTGACTAAAAGTTTTGAAATAATAAATTGATCAAAACAGTTCTTTCTCAGTCTTTAGACTCTTGAGACTGATACTAGACTACTTATTTGTATCTACACAAAATTTCATTTAAATCGGTTCAATAGTTTTGACATGAAAGTGCCACTAATATAGTCATTCGCATTTATCTATACTAATATTATAAAGCTGAAGAGTTTGTTTGTTTGAACGCGCTAATCTCAGGAACTACTGGTCCGATTTGAAAAATTCTTTCAGTATTAGATAGCCCGTTCATCGACGAAGGCTATAGGCTACCTTTTATCTGGGTGCGTGGAGTAGTTCCCACGGGACGCGGGTGAAACCGCTGGCGGAAGCTAGTAACTCCATAATCCTTAGTAAGGAAGTTAGGATTATAGAGTTGTACTTTTCAATAAACAATAATGTATGTTTCTATTTCTTGTCCATGTCTAAATCAACATTATTATGTAACGAACCCACTTATCACATTACAAACAACTATTTCATACCATCGACTTTACCATTCATGAAATATAACAATAGGCAGCAATCTCCATCAGGTCATTGGACCATTTATATCTGGAAGAAGGTTATGACCGCTTTCTAGAATGACCTTAACTCAAGGACATGTTTTAGGGCCCACAAGCCCACAAATACGTGACTATCTCAACAAAAACCGGCAAAGTGCGAGTCGTCACTGCGCACAAAGGGTTTCGTACAAAAAAATGTCATTTGTTGTATAGGAGGTCCTTAGATTGGTTTAGTATTTGTTGTGAAAGCGGCAAAAAAAAGCACATCATCTATGAAAATTTCAGCTCTCTTGCTACCATGGTTCATGAAATACAGCGTTGTGGCAAACGGACGGACAGTGAAGTCTCAATAATAGGGACCCGTTTTACACTTTGGGAACGGAACCCTAAAAACCAATTTACTTATTTCTGATATCACGTACTTAAAGTGTGTGGTTGAGATTACATTTCAAGAACGATATTACCATGGGCCTAATACAAGTTATTGGTTTTTTGCAGTTGGCAATATTTAGGGCCTACGTGAATGGCGGAACGGTGTAACGGTTGAGTTTGTTTGTGAAAGAGTATGGATTGCAAATAATGAGTTTGAGATTTTTAGAGCCAGATAAAAAGCCTTTAAATATGTCTCGGTAGTATATTTTATATTTGATTAAAATTTTTATAGCGTGTTACGCTCAGTCCTTCTCTGTGTGAGAGAGCGTCTGTACCCAGCAGTGGGACGATACTTAATATTATATAGTAACGATATTTAATTTACTAAAGAATATTTCAAATGGGTCTAGTAATAACAAACTCTTAGCTTATTTTAATATTAAATTAGTTACTGCCTATTGCCGTCACAATGACCTATATAACTAAATATTCTTTGTGTATTTCACACTAGCTGTTATCCTACGGTTTCACCAGCGTCACAGGAGAACCTTTTCCTGTACCCAGATAAAATATAGCCTATGTTACAACTAGTGCAGTACTGCAACTTTACTATC
>NWSH02000210.1:6792379-6804204 GCA_002382865.2 Heliothis virescens
GTTTGTTTGTTTGAACGCGCTAATCTCAGGAACTACTGGTCCGATTTGAAAAATTCTTTCAGTATTAGATAGCCCGTTCATCGACGAAGGCTATAGGCTACCTTTTATCTGGGTGCGTGGAGTAGTTCCCACGGGACGCGGGTGAAACCGCTGGCGGAAGCTAGTAACTCCATAATCCTTAGTAAGGAAGTTAGGATTATAGAGTTGTACTTTTCAATAAACAATAATGTATGTTTCTATTTCTTGTCCATGTCTAAATCAACATTATTATGTAACGAACCCACTTATCACATTACAAACAACTATTTCATACCATCGACTTTACCATTCATGAAATATAACAATAGGCAGCAATCTCCATCAGGTCATTGGACCATTTATATCTGGAAGAAGGTTATGACCGCTTTCTAGAATGACCTTAACTCAAGGACATGTTTTAGGGCCCACAAGCCCACAAATACGTGACTATCTCAACAAAAACCGGCAAAGTGCGAGTCGTCACTGCGCACAAAGGGTTTCGTACAAAAAAATGTCATTTGTTGTATAGGAGGTCCTTAGATTGGTTTAGTATTTGTTGTGAAAGCGGCAAAAAAAAGCACATCATCTATGAAAATTTCAGCTCTCTTGCTACCATGGTTCATGAAATACAGCGTTGTGGCAAACGGACGGACAGTGAAGTCTCAATAATAGGGACCCGTTTTACACTTTGGGAACGGAACCCTAAAAACCAATTTACTTATTTCTGATATCACGTACTTAAAGTGTGTGGTTGAGATTACATTTCAAGAACGATATTACCATGGGCCTAATACAAGTTATTGGTTTTTTGCAGTTGGCAATATTTAGGGCCTACGTGAATGGCGGAACGGTGTAACGGTTGAGTTTGTTTGTGAAAGAGTATGGATTGCAAATAATGAGTTTGAGATTTTTAGAGCCAGATAAAAAGCCTTTAAATATGTCTCGGTAGTATATTTTATATTTGATTAAAATTTTTATAGCGTGTTACGCTCAGTCCTTCTCTGTGTGAGAGAGCGTCTGTACCCAGCAGTGGGACGATACTTAATATTATATAGTAACGATATTTAATTTACTAAAGAATATTTCAAATGGGTCTAGTAATAACAAACTCTTAGCTTATTTTAATATTAAATTAGTTACTGCCTATTGCCGTCACAATGACCTATATAACTAAATATTCTTTGTGTATTTCACACTAGCTGTTATCCTACGGTTTCACCAGCGTCACAGGAGAACCTTTTCCTGTACCCAGATAAAATATAGCCTATGTTACAACTAGTGCAGTACTGCAACTTTACTATCCAATAATAGTATTTTTACAAACAAACAAAAATAATCTTTTGATCCCTCTTTATTATATTGGTAGAGAATACCTACCTTTGCCCTTATTACAACAAAGAAGTTGACGAGTTAGTCATTATTTTTTTAGGAATTGTTCATCATTAATTTGAAGCGATTTAGTCATTTTATTGACGCAGGCTTTATACAATAAGTAGGTAATTAAAAAATGTATGTTTATTACTACACGTACAGAATAGAAAAACAAATTAGTCAGCTTCATCAGTAAAGTTAGTGGATCTAGTTATCAGTAAAAGGACAACATACAAAGTTCTAGTCAGGTTTATTTTGTCACCTTGTCACAGAGATTTTTACAAAACCTTGCACTTACTCGTCATCATCATCATCTATCTACTTATTTTCCCAATTACCTACGTTAGAGCCGGTTTCTAAGTCTAACCAGATGCAGCTGAGAGCCAGTGTTTCACACGGAGCGACTGCCTATGACACCCAGTTACCACGGGGTAACCCGATACCCCGTGGTAAGACTGGTTGCTAGACTGACTTCTTCTTTTGTCTATTTGTAATAACTGCCAAAGATGTTCAAATGACTGCCAGGACATAATAGCTTACTCACTATGTATGACATGCACACCTGCAATTTTAAAGTATGCGGTGCACCCGGTAACCACCACTAATATTAGGTACATACCTACTTAGTAATTGCTACGTTGATTCTACCAGCATTTTATGTCAGGAAACATTTACATGGGTGATGTGGGATTGTTCGAAAAAGTTATGGCAACCCTGATACAAGTTGGGCTCCAGAAAAAACAAATGTGCAAACGAGGGAGCTTAGCCTACATTCGTCGTTTTAGGTGACATGCTTCCGAGAGCATTCAATTCTAAGCAATTTTTTCTCTGAAATTTTAACCGTTAACAAGTATCACCGCTGAAAATTATAGCAGGCAAAAACACCCCTGACCAAACACCTAAAGGACATCTGCTGACAGCCTAATGATTTAAACGGTCTACCCAGAAACATCAACGACCTTAACCCTCTTAACATAAAACGTTTATGACATCCACTATTATTTGTGACATTTAAACAATAGACTGACACAGTAATAAGGCGATTAGATTCAACCGATATTTGATTTAATAGTAACAAGTGTTGTAAACATCTACCAGAAGAAACTGAATCCATAAAATATGGTTTAAAATTACATTGAAAATGGGAGGAAAAACTGGTCACTGAATAAATTTTTCTTTATATTGCAAGAAGCAATGTGCCTGAGATCAGAATGGTTATTGAAAATGGAATGAATCTAGAATGTTGTCTTAAGACAGTGAATATATTTTATACATTTACTAACATTCTTTACGATTTCAGGACATCTTGGTCAGTTATGCGCGATTAGAGCATGCCAATTAATCGCAACTTGAGTTTGCAAGTTGCATTACGGTATAATTCAAATTAGAAATTGATACTACTAGGCGCAAATCGCAACTTTTAATAACTTATCTGTCTAAAGATCAGCTTGTAAGAAGTAGATCTTGGATTATATTGATGCCATACTCAGGTACTCACAACATCACGTAAGCAAATCCATAGATCGATAAGTTACTGAAATCGACATTGTCGTTGTCAACTCCTAATTTTGAGCTACCAACGCATTATGGATCCATTAATTACCTCTAATGAAAGCCATACTATTTACATAATGGTAATCAAGATAATTAAATGAACCAGCAAGAATTGGTGTGAAAAATTTACTTTTTATGAGCGTTAATAATTTTGAATGAACTTCGTTGCTAGATGTATAATATAACCGTTACAAAAGTATCTAATATTAGATTATAATGAATAGGCAAAATATTGTTAAGGGATAGCATTATTATTTTAACAAAATAAATAAAAAAATGTCCAAGAGAATGCTTGAAGACTTTAAAGATAATCCATCGAAAAGTTAGAAAATAAAGTCTACTTCCAAGTTAAAAATAATTCACTTAAACGTGTTTCGACCTAAGTTACACTTCCGAAAAGAGGTTCCGTAGGCTATCAGTAAGTTTTCACCGTATTTAACAATTTACAGATACTTACTACTTTTTTTACAGTTTCATTGCCTTATAAATTCTGCGAGCTTCCGATAGATGTCACTAGTTACTTTGAATCGAAAATAGCAATCGATATAGTATCTTGGAATACCTATTTAAAATAAAATAACATAACATTATATTTAATACATAATATTCCCATTCACATATTTACGTGAATAATACAGTTTTTGCGTTTTAACGATTTTGTTCGATCAATAAAATCAGTTAACATACGAGTGTCAAATATTTATTTTGATTTTGGCTGCAATAAGATCGAGAATATACTTTATGAAGAGTAGGTAAGTTATGTTATTTTTCTGTCTAGAGATATTAGAAGTCAAATCATATTTAATTAGGAATTTATTTGATTTCCAGACATACTTGCCCTATTAAACCGGGCTTAAAATAATATGGAGACTGCTTATGTACTTTGTATTGTTTGCTACAAAATAGGTAATATGTCAAAATTTGTACAAAAAAAATATCCAATGGGGAGTGGCAGCTTCAATTATAAAGATATATATGAAAAATATAGGCAGGAGTCAGTAGCATAACAAATATATGAAGTACTTTGCCAGACAATTGCAACACCATTTTCAGTAAAAGCCTTGAGACAAAAAAGTGCTTTTTGATTGTTCTTTCAATTATAAAATATGGTCATTGTCAAAGGCATCTAATTTATTCGATAATATACACATTACGCAACTCTGTCATTCCTCTTGACCGAGATTTGGGCAAAAATTGGAGCGTATATATTACGTGCTATACAAATGTCATTAGCAACTATGATGACGGGGTATTGTTCACTAAATGTAATTTAAATGTATGTTTATGAAAATCATTTGTAAAAATTGTATAGAGATATATAGATAGAGAAAAGGGGATTTTAACAATTCTATGGATTCTAATATGAAGTTGATAAGGTGTTCTTTAAAAAGTAGACTCGGGTACCTTATTTTCAATACGTAGTAGCTCTAGGAATGAATTGAACTATATATTTTCATGAAGTTCAATGTTAAAATAGCCAATGAAATACATTTCATATATTTTTTTACTATCCAAAGAAAATTTAATGCCTAATTTACGTATAATCACATACATCTGAGAATGATGTTTTTGACGACTCCAAAATGAGTCACATTTATTATATACTAGCTGACCCGGCGAACTTTGTTCCGCCTTAAAGGGAATATCACACATAAACACCTTTAGAAAAAAAATATTTAATGATTCTTTATTTGCCATTTATTGTAGCATCATGTGATGGAGTACATTTTTTTGATTTTTCAAGCGCGAAAACAAATAAAGCGGAAGGTTTTGCGACTCGTGAACATGCCACTTAAAATTATTGGCTATGGGAAAAACATGGATATTCGAGATTAAGACCTCAGCGATTGGCCTTGTGACTTATTTACAGTGATGGCGAATGCAAGATGAATCGAAAATTTTAGCTGTTTAAACTCAAATGGCATGTCGGTTTGGAAAATCGGGATCATCGGAATGAGAACTTTCCCCCCTTTGAATTTTCCTTTGAGTATTGTGGCGTAAATCAAATTGTTCATCAGTTTATTTGCCATCAAACGTGCACATTGCACAGTTCTGGTTGATTTAAGTTACGAAGCATGGTGAGCAGTTACATCGACATGTCCTATATCCTTCTTCCAGTATTTAGCTACCTCTCTACCAATTTTCAGCCGAATCTGTTCAGCCGTTCTTGAGTTATAAATTATGATGTCCTGGTACTTGGTTAGCAGTTGCGTCAGGAGATTTGAATACTTATATAAGTTATGCGGTCGTGGTACATAGTGAGCAGTTGCATCGAGATCCCGTGATTTTGCGGTCCTGGTACATGGTGAGCAGTTGCATCGAGATCCCGTGATCATGCGGTCCTGGTACATGGTGAACAGTTTCATCGAGATCCCGTGATTGTACGGTCCTGGTACATGGTGAGCAGTTGCATCGAGATCCTGTGATTATGCAGTTATGGTACATCGTAAGCAGTAGTATCGAGATCCCGTGATTATGCGGTCCTGGTACATGGTGAGCAGTTAGTTGCATTGGGATCCCGTGAGTATGCGGTCCTTGCATCGAGATCCCGTGTTTGGATTGTACTCAGGAAATTTATGCAGTCCTGGTACTTTAATTATTGGTGCGGCCGCATTATGTAAATTATTTTTACAAATATTTGAGGAACTTCTAATTTATTTTAAAAAAATAAACAGACAAATAGTTTATTCACCCTTTTTAATTTCTGAACGCATTTACAAATGTCAATCATTACTGACAGTAAGTATTTGGCTTATTCTCATTTTCATCCACGAAGTATTCCCAAAGTCACCCACGACAAAAATATTAAATTAAAATTAGAATTAAAGCGTTTCCCAATTTGCTCCACGACCTTAAAATTGAAAAAAAATTGTATTTCCGAAAACAAATAATACAATGGGTTAGTTCTCAAATTGCTCCACACGTTTTCTTCAAAGAATTATAAAAATAAATATTATATTTGGACTGCATTTTGGTACCAAACGATGACTGAAGTTCAGTCAGTAGGAAAAACAGTTTTAAAACATGTACGTGAGGAATAATAAATCAAATTAATAATTAAAAAAAATTTCAACCCTTANAGATCCCGTGATTATGCGGTCCTGGTACATGGTGAGCAGTTGCATCGAGATCCCGTGATTATACGGTCCTGGTACATGGTGAGCAGTTGCATTGGGATCCCGTGAGTATGTGGTCCTTGCATCGAGATCCCGTGATTGGTTTGTACTCAGGGAATTTATGCAGTCCTGGTACTTTAATTATTGGTGCGGCCGCATTTTGTAAATTATTTTTACAAATATTTATAGGTACTTCTAATTGATAAAAAAAAAACAAACAGACAAATAGTTTATTCCCCCTTTTTAATTTCTGAACGCATGTACAAATGTCAATCATTACTTACAGTAAGTATTTGGCTTATTCTCATTTTCATCTACGAAATATTCCCAAAGTCACCCACGACGAAAAAAAATATTAAATTAATTTAATAACGATATTAATAACGATTCAATTTCAACCCTTTATTTTTATTTTTGGCCATTATTTCGCTAAGGTAGGTCGCTTATGCATCTTCTTCCAATTCAGTTATGATTCCCTGGTACTTAGCTGAATGTCCATCGATATTTAATACAAAACCTTTATTATGATGTTCTAAATATTTCATCGTATATGCGTTTAAAGGAATAAACCACCTATCTTATTCAGTTGTCACGACGCATAACATTTTTATACCGACTGTTCCTCAGCAAGATGTTATGGAAAAAAATGAAACTTTCGTATTTTAATATTTCGTTGCTTTTTACGTGAGGAACATTGAGATATAACAATATTTTAAATAATTTACTATTTGAAGTATCCGTGGGTCAAAATGCAACTTAAAGTACCTTTTTACTGTAATATTTATTTCTGAATAAAAATACCGTGGATGCATTTGGGAACCGATGTTCGCGTTTCAAAAGTTTGCTAAACAAAAGAATGGGGCAGATTGCGAATAACCCAGTATTTGACAGGTACGAAACGAATGAACGTTTTAGGTAAAATCTTTCTTTTTTTATGTATTCGTATTTTTTATTGTTTTTAAGATGTATTCTGTTATTCGGGGCGGAGACGAATCCAACGAACCAAAAACCATGAAAATCGGTCCAGCAGATCTCGAGTTATAAGTGTNATTTAATACGAAACCTTAGTGATGTTCTCAATGTTTAAAAGAATAAACCACCTATCTTATTCAGTTGTCACGACGCATAACATTTTTATACCGACTGTTCCTCAGCAAGATGTTATGGAAAAAAATGAAACTTTCGTATTTTAATATTTCGTTGCTTTTTACGTGAGGAACATTGAGATATAACAATATTTTAAATAATTTACTATTTGAAGTATCCGTGGGTCAAAATGCAACTTAAAGTACCTTTTTACTGTAATATTTATTTCTGAATAAAAATACCGTGGATGCATTTGGGAACCGATGTTCGCGTTTCAAAAGTTTGCTAAACAAAAGAATGGGGCAGATTGCGAATAACCCAGTATTTGACAGGTACGAAACGAATGAACGTTTTAGGTAAAATCTTTCTTTTTTTATGTATTCGTATTTTTTATTGTTTTTAAGATGTATTCTGTTATTCGGGGCGGAGACGAATCCAACGAACCAAAAACCATGAAAATCGGTCCAGCAGATCTCGAGTTATAAGTGTTTGAACAAACCCGACTTTCTTTTATATATATAGATATTTATATATAATAAATGTGACTCATTATATTATTATATTTATAAATTAGCGTTTTCGTGACTGACGTTCAAGTCAGTCACGAAAACGCTAATTTACAAAATATTCCAAGCAAATAATAAGAAGGATCTCCTGCGTAGAATTACGTTTCCTGATTTATTATTTAAAAAATGCAAACATCCATTGAGAACTTCCTCCTTTTTGAAAAGTAGTTTTTTTTTATTAACTTGTAATTTCTTAAATACAAAATTAGACTACTTATTTATATCTTACTTCTAATGTAGCCTTAACAATTTATTATGAGAATTTTAAATGATATGCATAATAACCGCATCGATACCTAATTAAGCATTGTGGAATATTCCTTATTATGTGATTTACTTATAAAAGAGTTACGGTGAGGATACGGTATGCTTATAATGTTGCATATGATCAATTACAAATATTAATGGAAGTTTGAAAACACGCGAGTAGGAGCCTAGCGCGGCCACGTGATAACATAATAAAGTACAAATTAAACTGTACCAGCGGCCAGCTGATAGCCAGTAACAGAACTAGTGTCGCCCGCAACAGCCGCCGCGCACACGCAATCCACTGCCGCACGCGCACCCGAACGCTCGCCCGATACGATACGTGCTACTGTGATACAATACTATAAAAATATTTAAAATTAAGTCAATAATAAAAAATATTTTTTCACTAATTTACAAATACAAATAAACTTAAAAAAATCGTCTCGCCTAAATTATGTTAAAAAACAAATGAACGATAAAGTGGTAAACTGTTGTCAAAATGACGTTACGGGTCGAAGTGCCCGGAGAAAAGATCGTGAGTGTGGAACCATGCAAGTGCAACAAACAATACGGCACCGAGCTCAAGAAAACAGAAACGAAATTGAGCAAAAGACTGAAACAATTCCTCAAAGAGTCCTGGGCTTTTAGATCTAAAGTTACAGTGGAACCTTTTGTTATTTGTTACGTGTTGCCGAGTGTACTCGCCGGGTTAGCTGTCCAGAATCTGTGCTTAGAGAAATCATGTCTAGTAAATCTTCACTACGACGAGCGGACCTGCAGGCATATAATGCAGGGTCGCACGCACAACTATACGGAACAAGAGAAAAATGTGCAGACAATGGTGGCTTCAATGACCGCTTGGAGCTTCCCATTACAGACAGCTCTGCCAGGGATACTAACACTTTTCTTAGGAGCATGGAGCGATCGAACAGGGAATCGCAAAGCCTTTATGGTGTTGCCTATTCTAGGGAAATTGATATCCGCCATTGGCATCATACTGAGTACGGTGTTCTTCCTTCAAGTTGGGGTGAACGAGACGGCGTTGATAGAGGGTCTCCCGCCAGCGCTGGCCGGAGGGCGCGTCGCCATGACGATGGCTGTCTACAGCTACATCACTGACATCACTAGTGATACCGAGAGGACTTTCCGTTTAGGGATTATAACGGCAATATTAACTCTAAGCAGGCCCGTGGGGCTTGCGCTCAGTGGTATCATGACGCGTCGGTTCGGTTACTACGGTGTGTTCATGGTAGCGTGTGTGTTTTACTTGTTCGGGTTTGTTTATATCGTCTTAAGACTTAAAGAGAAAACGAAGAAGACGAAGGATGTAGAGAGCGATAAATCCCCGAGTATATTGTCGGTGCTTTCCGTGAAGGACTTTGTGGCGACTGTGAATGTGGCGTTCAAAGTGAGGGAGGGATCCCGCAGAGTACAAATAGTACTAGTTATGCTTGCCTACATGTTCATCGTTGGACCCGTACTAGGTAATATTTTTACTCTTATTTTATTATTCAAACACAAAACTTTCTAGCTTAAATCCTTAAAATAATTAAACTCTCAAAGTAAATCGTTAAAGTCGTTATCACCCTCCGTGATAAGAGATTAGCTAATTTGAATAGACTAAAATTTTCATGACATGCTTGCCTTGTCAAGCAATCTTTCTTACTATATTATTGTTATGTGTTGCGTTCCCTTCCATTGTTATAAGATCAAATAAGTCACGATGTACTGCAAAAAGTCATAACATACATCGCTTTACTATTCCCAGCCAACATTTTTTTTGCACAGGTCAATGCCTGTGTTTCAGAACAATAATGTTCAAATATTATTATCGCGAAATAAAACGGTATTCACCATATGTGCTCGTATCGGTTGATTTTATCGTGATTTTATTGCCGAATGTAAATTTTCTTCTTTCTCTTGACATTGCAAATATCGACCTATAAAAACAATAATATGACGAAAAGAGTGAAAATTTTTGTTATTTATTCAGTTTGGCCTTTGTCAATATATTCGTAGGTTAAGGCTCAATTTAAGATAAAGTTCTAGATGCCAGTAAATAGACAATGCCATAGAAAAGTAATGTAGTCGAATTTAAAAACTTTTATACAGCACTAGCTTCTGCCAGCGGCTTCGCCCGGTTCCCGACTATTTCCCGTACCCGGATAAAAAGTAGCCTATGTTGTTTCTCAGGGTCTATTCTATCTCTGTACCAAATTTCGTCAAAATCGGCTTACCGGTTTAGGCGTGAAAGTGTAACATACAGACAGACAGAGTTACTTTCGCATTTATAATATTAGTAGGGATTGATTGTTGGATAGCTAGCTATCGAGAACCTTATCTGGTACCTCCGAAACTGGCCCTAAAAGTCATTATGAGTAACTTTACACGCATTGCGATAATCTATGTTCAATATTACATAAGTGGTAGCGCCATTGTTTCAAAAGTATGTACCATTTGTAACCAATTTTGATAACAGTGGTTTGAAACAGTAGTGTAAGTAATTGAAAAGTAGGTAGGACATATAAACGTAATACGAAAATACATAGATTTGAAAATATTTAATTTTGTCATACCATATGGCTTTTTATATAAGCTTAAGACGTCACAAAACAATTTAAACATTTATTCGAGACTTCAAAATTATGTTTTTTTTTTTCGATTTCCGTACGGAAAAAATCGTTAATCTATTTTTAGAAAATAGGCAGATATTTAGAATTGTTTAATGTGATATGCATTTAGGAAGGCAATAATTATANAATATTATGTAAGTTGATATAAGTGATAACAATCAAGAATATATTGAACATTGTTGCCTCAACTCTGGTCAACCGCACTAATAGAATTTCTAAATGGTATGTTACTCGTAATTTTGTGAGAGAAATACAATGTAATGGACGAAAATATCCATTTCAATATAGGCCACAGTTATTTTTGGTTGCAAAAGGTTTATTTCAAACAAACCATTAAAACATCTAAAGAACAAATATTCAAAGAAATCTTATACGTTCTTGACAAACCCAAGTAAATCTATCTATATATATAAAAGAAAGTCGGGTTTGTTCAAACACTTATAACTCGAGATCTGCTGGACCGATTTTCATGGTTTTTGGTTCGTTGGATTCGTCTCCGCCCCGAATAACAGAATACATGTTAAAAACAATAAAAAATACGAATACATAAAAAAAGAAAGATTTTACTTAAAACGTTAATTTTTTTTGTACCTGTCAAATACTGGGTTATTCTCAAACTGCCCCATTCTTTTGTTTAGCAAACGCGAACATCGATTCTCAAATGCATCCACGGCATTTTTATTTAGAAATAAATATTACAGTAAAAAGGTACTTTAAGTTTCATTTTGATCCACGAATACTTTAAATAGTAAATTATTTTAAATATCGCTATATCTCAATGTTCCTCACGTAAAAAGCAACGAAATATTAAAATATTAAAGTTTCATTTTCTTCCATAACATCTTGCTGAGGAACAGTCGGTATAAAAATGTTATGCGTCGTGACAACTGAATAAGATAGGTGGTTAATTCTTTTAAACGCATATACGATTAAACATTTAGAACATCATAAAAGGTTTCGTATTAAATATCGATGGACATTCAGCTAAGTACTAGGGAATCAGAACTGAATTGGAAGAAGATGCATAAGCGACTTACCTTGGCGAAATAATGGCCAAAAATAAAAATAAAGGGTTAAAATTTAATCGTTATTAGTTACGACAAGTACCAGGATAGCAGAAGTCTACGGAGATGATTGCTTAAATTTTACTTAAATATAATATTTATTTTTATAAATCTTTGAAGAAAACGTGTGGAGCAATTTGAGAACTAACCCATTGCATTATTTGTTTT
>NWSH02000210.1:6813397-6839591 GCA_002382865.2 Heliothis virescens
TGGTAGTTCCGAGTATTCTAGGCACTTCAAAATAAAGACTAGTGAGCATCAACAGCGTCAGATATTCATTTGAACGATTTTAGAAACTATTTCGGTCTTTCCCCATCACCTTTTTGTCTTTCCCCTAGACATATTTTCGTAATAACAACATTTAACTTATTTTTTTTTCTGCTTTCGAATAGATTTAATAGGAAGGTATTAATATGATACAAAAATATATTCTTTGCTCTTTACTCATGACAAAAAACATTTTAGAATACGCTTATATGTACGGTTCTACACGTCTTCAAACACAACACTGCTCATCTCATCGAAAAACCGTTCGGTCTTGCCCCTACCGACCTTATATCAATCAATATAGAAACTCAAACAAAATTATTCATCAAATAAGTAAATAACGGTACAGACGACTGCAGCTCAACCTACCTGAATCTGTCAAATTTTACCAATCGAACATTAACCTTTCACTATTGAGATAAGGTTGAAAATCTATTGAAGGAATTTCATAGATTGTGGTAACTTGGTATCCTGTCGTCTGTACCTACTTAAAATAGATTAGGTAATTAGTAATTAGATTTACAAAACTGTCAAGCAAACAAACATACAGATAATTTCCATGTCAAAAGCTGTGAGTTGTTAATGGTTGTTCCTCTTCCTATAATTTTTTCACAGTTTTTAATTCGGTAATTTGACTGAAATGGCAATTTTACACAGCAGAAGCGTGGGAAAATTTCTAATATTATTTCGGTTTGCTATATCATTTTTCAAAATTATCCTATGAAATATTGTGTCATGTCATCAATCGTGTATTAAAATCTGGAACATATATTTCTCTAGCTTTATTCATCATCTTCCTGCCCTTATCCCAATTTATTTGGGGTAGCCGCAGCATGTTTTCTTCTTCCATTTTCTTCTATTTGCCGTCATCTCACAAGTAACATTCTTTCTAGCCATATCGACTTTCACGCAATCCATCCATCGTTTCTTTGGTCGTCCCCTGCCACAATATCCATCTACATTCATACTCATTTCTTTAGCTTTATTATTATATCTTTTTTTTCTTTATAAAACCAGTAGATACGACGTGAAAAAAATATAGGTAGTGAATATAATTTCTTAACGGTTTCCAAACGGAAGGAAAATACATGTCTAGAGACAGAAATACACAAAAGAAAATGTTAGTTTTTAGCAAACACTTCAGCAATTCTGATTTGTGGCTTAGTAACTCCCTGAAGTCATTTGTCACACCAAAACTCTTCAATTACAGCTAAGATAGAAAAACCGGCCAAGTGCTAGTTAGACTCACGAGCGAAGGATTTCGTAAAATTATGCTCGTTTTGTACGAGCGAAAAAATAATTATTGTTTGGGAGGCAACGAATTTGTTTTATTCTAGTTTTTAATATTGGTTGTTATAGCAGTCACAGAAATACATCTGTGAAATTTTTACCTAAGTAGCTATCATGTTTCACGATATAATGTTAGATTATGACTGACGGGCAGACTGATGGGCAGAAGGACAGCAAAGTCTTAGTAATAGGATCCCGATTGATCCTTCGCCTTTCATCTGCCTAGCCTTTTCCCAACTATGTTGGGGTCGGCTTTCAGTCTAAACAGATGCAAGTGAGAACCAGTGTTTACATGGAGCGACTACCTATCTGACCTCCACAACCAAGTTACCCGGGCAACCCAACACGCCTTGACTGGTTGTCAGACTTTGGTTTACTCTTAGGACACGGGACTCTAAAAAAAGTTCGGCGAGTGCAGAAAGATAAAGTTTTTATAAGAAGATTAGGGCACATCAAGTCATCAATCAGACTTAGTTCATATAATATCTAAGTTCATAATGGCTTTACTAATTTGTTTGGTTTCTATTTATTATCAAATTTCATAGATTTTACTTTTCGCTTAGATTAGATGATTAATGGACGAAGTTTCTTTACGTTTGCTTTTATTAAAATAAATTATCAAATTTCTATATGGGTATGCAAAACTTGACGTAGACCAATATGTATCTATAGACGACAGCAGGTTACCCTACCCGAATCTGTCCAATTTTACCAATCGAACATGAACCTTCCACTATTGTGATAAAGTTGAAAATCTATTTAAAAAAATACAATAGCTTGTGGTATCTTAATGTCCTGACGTCTGTACATGACGATTTATTTTTAAAACTGCCTTGATGTTTTAAAATAATATCTTGTACGTCATACACTATGTTACATTTGCAAATTAATTTACACTCATAGAGATATGTGGGATATTTCAAAGGACAATTATTTAAATTATGGAGTAGTACAAATTTTTTTCCTGCGTTGTTAATGCTAATTAATATCGTAGTCTACAGTGTGAAATACCAACTACCCGCACCTCTAAATACATAATTATACCTACAGCATGATTTTACAAAACGTCCCCAAAGAAGAGTGTCCTCTTTAAACTAAAACCTTGTTTTAGTTCTCAGTTTATTTTGTTCGGTCCTTTATTGAGTCCATCACTGTCACATAAAGGGTTGTATCTAACTATAAATAACTTTGTTTAGGGTTGAAATTCGTTCTAATTCCACATATCTGAAGTGAAGCTACATGAAGATATACTCTCGGATAAGTTAATAGCTCCAGTCGTTTGGTTGTGACTAAGCACAATTTATCCTTTGACAATACAGGATGGTTTATAAAAAAAATAGAAAAATGTATGACAAAAAAACAGTAGATTTATGAGCGGTTTTCAAGGACTTTGAAGTAACCATTAAAAGTAAACGATGAAGAGATGATATTGAATTTTAGGGATCCATAGTAAACTAAGAACCCTTATAATTTCGCCATGTCTATATGTCTGTCAGTCCCTCAACGGATAATCTCAGTGACAGAGCAGTTTTTGAGTTAAAGCACTTTTTCGGAAACCACAAATTATAACTTTGTTATTCATATACAGTAAAAGCTCTTCATTCGCGGGGTTTATGTTCCGTAAATATGCCGCGAATACAGAAACCGTGAATATGGAATGGTAATTTATATGGGGTTATAGGGGATACGTTCCTAGGTGACGGATGATAGCGGAAGATACGTGTTACTCGATCACAATTTTTGTAACGAATGGAAAATTAAAACAATACAACACGCAATGCGGCACTTATCAAAGGACGGGACGTCCATTTGTGACAGCATTTAATAATATACTTTATGTCATAACAAATAAGTTTATTTTACCTTAACATTATGTTTGTCCTTCTCAAAGGAACCGCTGAACCAGACAAAAAACGCGGATAGCTTTTGAAAAAACAATCTAGGCGTAGTAATAATAAGGTCTATTTTTTTATTAGTTCACTTGTTGTCGCGATGACATATTATACAGAATGCTTTGTATTGAGGTATGTATGTACCGTTGTACTGATTCGATCCGCGAATAAAGAAATCTTAGGCCGCGAATAAAGGAATTAGATCGCATTTTTTCGATCCGCGAATACTGAAAACGCGAATGAAGGAAGCGCGAATAAGGAGCTTTTACTGTATTCGTATGAAAAACAAAGTTATTTTTTGTTTCCGATTTGTTTTTTTTGGATTTTGGCTATTTCTATTTTCATAACTACTGGTACGAAAACCTTTGCGCGGGAGTCCAACTCGCACTTCGCCGATTTTTTTAAAGAAGGGCTCTATTTTCTATTTTGCTAATTGATGTATAAAAAATATTGTATTTTTCCTGTACACTCGTGTCAATTTCCTCTCAATAGTTGTGTATTTCTTTAACAATTTTCCGCCATTATTTTATTTAACTTTTTCCTCTGACACATCCTGTATTAACTTGTTTGGGGTAGCTGCACTCGTTAGTTGAGTACTCTTACATTTATATCAATTTACGTTGGAGCAATCTTGTTTGTCTCCAGACATATGTCAGTGAAATAGAATTTAGCAATTTCACGAAAATACATACAAGTAATAAATTAACTCTCTTCAATTTAGCTTGCTTATTTTTAATTAGATGTTCCTCGCGATTTCACGCGCGTCCCGAGTGAACTATTTCCGTACCAGGAGAGCATAAGTTACATGAATTTGCTTTTGCATTTTTTTTAGTTTTCTTTGCAACATTTTCATTTTTTATGACATCTGAACCTTCGTCTGATTACAACATACACAGCAAAAAAAATAATCATTACAATCGGTCCAGCCATTTAGACGTGATTTGATGACCAGAAAAAATAGGGGTGATTTTTATATTATAAAAGATTGTATGAGAGAGGTTTCATCTAAACTTAAAATTATAACTTAACTTATATTATGTGTAATGCGGATATTACCTAATATCAATGTAATACCTTTTGGCTACGCTTGCATGGTCAAAATAATCGTAATTTTAAAGTACCTACCTATGTAATGCTTTCCATATTTCAACACCATGTACTAAGACGTAATCAATTATAGCCAATGATGACAAATTTTTTTAGCCTTCTAAGGCAAAAACCGGCCAAGTGCGAGTCGGACTCGCACACGAAGGGTTCCGTTCCATTATTTATGAAAAATAAACATACCTATTACCTAAAATTTGCCAAAACACAAACTTTTCTCGACAACAAAAATAACTTTGTTTTTCATACAAATATATGAATAACAAAGTTATAATTTGCGGTTACTTAAAAAGTGCTATATCTCAAAAACCACTGACTGTATCTTGTTCAAACCAATTTTGGTTGATAGTTTTTGTTAAGATCTATAACATATATTTTTTTTAGATTTTTCATTCTGGTAGTTTAGAAATTACAGGGGGGGGGACACAAATTTTAGCACTTTGAAAGTGTATTACTTTGAAATGATTGACTTTGAGAAAAAATGGTTTTAGAAACCTCAATCTCATTTTTAAAGACCTATCTATAGATACCCCACAAGAATAGGTGGGATGAAAAAAAATAATTTTATTTTCAGTTCCATGTATGGAGAGCCCCCCTCTAATATTATTATTTTTTTATTTTTGTATAAAAATCGTAAAGCGGTCAATACAGTACACCCACCTACCCAGTTTGAACTATGTAGTCTTAATAGCTTCGGAATAAAGTGGCTGTGACATACGGACAGACAGACAGACAGACAGACAGACAGACAGACAGACAGACATGACGAATCTATAAGGGTTCCGTTTTTTGCCATTCGGCTACGGAACCCTAAAAACTAGTATCCGATAAGTTGGCCGAAGTGAATATTGAAACTACATATTTTATACATACTTGTCAATATTTTTCTTAAGAAGCATATTTATTTATAGAAACAAGAGTTGCTTATCTTTCATTATTTATTAATAATTATTGCGTAATTAAAATTTTAAAGAGACAGTACAGAGAACAGCAGGTCACGGTACCCGAAACGCAATCAAACATTAACCTACCACCATTGCAATAAGGTTGAAAATCTATTGCAGAAATTTGACAGACTGTGGTCGTCTGTACAATCAACATTACTAACAGTTAAAAGTACAAAAAAATATAATTGTAATGTGACTAAATTAAATTACCTATGTGTACTATCTATCGATTTTGATAATATAAAAATTTTACGTGACTAATCAATTTAAAATCTTTGACGTATTTGAAAATTTCACGTCGCTCACGTAAGTTCATACGTGTTGATTATTATATTATGCAAATGGTCGATACCTTCGATATTTATTTTGTGATATGAGTTTCCATCATGAGTATTTATACCATACTAGCAGACCCGGTGAACTTCGTATCACTTACCTTTTAATATGAACCATTTTTTTTTAAATAATAATCGTTTAAACCTTCCCTGGAACAAAGAACATTATAAACAGAAGAATATTTAAAATTTTGTGAAATCGATTCAGCCGTTCTCGAGTTTTAGAGAAACCAACGAATGAAAATTGGAAATTAATTTTTATATACCTATATAGATTTAGGTTCTATTCCTTAATCCTAACCACATTCACAACAATGATAGTAGTTTGACCCTAAGGTAAGGAGTTATTTTGATATATACCTACGTTTAAAAATGGTGGCAGTATGGCATGTCCCATATAGCTTATCACTTGCTCTAAACGTGGTAGAAACAAAAGATGGGAGTATTAAAATTGTGTGTAAAGTTTAAATCTGCCTCTGGTAACAGGTAAATATTTGAAAAACAATAAACCATAAGTAAATTAAAGATTAACACCTTCCTTAAAAGATTAAAGCCTTCTCCGTAGTCTACATTAAATCTCATCTAAATCGATGCAGCCGTTACCGAGTTAGTGTAACGTACTTACAAAGCAACTATTATTCGCTTTAGTATTAGTAAAGGCCCATTAGGTACCTTAGCTCAAACGAGATCTGTAAAAGTAATAGCTAAGATATGTGCTGAAATTATTCATAATGGCCGTACCATTAATACGTTTGGGAACGACTTAACCTAATGATAAGATAATGATAGATTGATGAAAGCATTTTTAACGCTTTTAATTTGAATGTGATCTTTATTTTAAATTGTTTTAGTAAGTTTCATTTGTTTTAATGTGGGTTTGCTAAAGTGCAGGGCTTATTTATATTTTTCTTTGCTGATAGACACCTGCCTACTTGTATATTTTTACTTATCCTCCACCCCGATTTCGGTAATGGCGACCGCTTCGACTCTCTAGTGGCGTGCGTGTGCCCGTCCATAACTTATGTACCCTTATGGTATATTTTATTTGCATAAACCGCAAGCAATACTTTTAGTAGAAGCATAGGTACTCAATTAGCGTCCACAACTTCTTTAGACTGTGTATGTAGGTCGTAGGTATAGGCTGTTCCCAATAATCTCTCTGTCTTTTGATTTACTCACTAGAGATTGAATTTTGAGATAGTTAATCTCAAACTGCACAGTTAATGTCGAATCGACAGATAGATAGGTTTTTGAATCTCGCAGTCAGTGTATGGCAAATCTTATCGGCCGTGTAACAATAATTACACACTTAAATTAAGTATTACCTTACTTCATTTCAATTTTCAATATATGCCATTGCAAGCCAGAATTATATTTTGATATTTAATTTTGCAGAGTTGCATCTATCAATCAAATCCTGAAATATAATATGGTCTCTTTTAACAAGGGTTTAGATTAAAATTCCTGGCCAATCGTAAGCTTTGTTGCCATACAATATAAAGCCATAACCTAGACACAATAATGTCATCCTTGAACATGATAAATCACTCTGAATACACAACAGTAGCGGTGAGCAGGTCAATGAGCTCAAACTTTAGGCTCTAGACGAAGAAAAAAAGTATAAAAAACAAACTATGAATGTCTATAAACAAAACTATGGATGCTCATAACTAATACGAGGATTATAAAGGGCGAAGCAGTTTGTTTTCATAATTGTAGGAAGTGATATCTACCACAATCGATTTTGTATATGTAGATTCGCTCATCACAAACCTATTTGTTATCACACGGTCGGGCCAAAGCCTCTGCTTATATGGAGAGTTATTGTAGGTATTAATCACCATGCAACCTATCGTTCGACTCTCAACCGATGGTAAAATGAAATGGTCGACGTCGATCGATAAGTTCAACCATACTGATCGCGTCGACCAATCTTTTCTACCAACAATCGATGGCGTCGATTGATCGATAGCTCTATGATTTAAGAAAATTTGCATTAGTATTTTCTGTTTTTTTACCTGTTTTTTACCTGTGTAATTTGCAACGTAAACCATGAGGTTCAGGGGTTGTAAACATTCTGTGGGGCTTGCCGTAAGGCGGGCAGTCGTCGGTGGGGGCCTGGACGCTATGGACTCCCAGGCCCCCCCCACTCAGGCGAGGTCGGAGTGCCGCTGGGTATTTTTAGTGGGTATACCAGGAACGACTTTACCGGGGAGTCCCACATACCCCTCTCCTGTCCCCCGACGGGAAGGGGATGCGTAATTGTCATTTTTTCCCAGCGACAAAAAAAAAGGGGTTGTAAACATTAGGTTAAAACAAAGCTGTTTTAAAGCAAACCTAGGCATTATAAATTACGGTCTCACGGCTAATTTACATGCGGTCAAATGCCTGAGCTATGTGACCTCTTAAATGACTTAGGTTACCTTAAAATCGATTTATGCCTCAGCCTAATTTATTACTAACTGCAATTCCAATCATTCATAGCATTCACACAAAATAGCTTTCCATCGAAAAAGGATTGATTAAGTATCTCTGATTCAAATTGTTATTGCTCTCTGATTGGCTTTCAAGTCACTGAAAATCTGCTTCAAAATCATTTATCTATTCGAATAAATAGTTAGTTTTCATTTTAGTTCAGTTATGTCTACGCCTAAGTAACGCTGTTTATAATTGTTCATTAGACAATCGTGTTTCTTTTTGTCTTAATAACAATGAAGCGCCTAGCGCCACAACTCCATATCATCACTACCTTTGGAAAATCGTTCATATAGAACCATCATTCATTTGGCAATCATTTGCCTTATTCTCATCTTGAATGACCTTAGATTTGGTATCAAAATTCTGAATAAAACGCAATAAATAAAACAGTTTGCAATGACTTGTGACTATTTCTACCCATAAAGTTTTGACTAAATTTTAACTGACTTCGAACCTGTTTTCTCTAAAACGTAAGCTAGGTCCTAAATGATTTAATTAGCTTCTGTCAGCGGCTTTGCCCGCATAAACCTTAAAATTCCGTTTTTCTGCGTTTCCGTGGGAATTTCGGGAAATCCTCTTATCTCGCGCGTGAACCTCTGTGCAAAATTTCAGCTTTATAGGTTCATGGGTTAGGGCCCTGCATTGATGAGTCAGGACTTTGATTTTTATATGGAAGATTATAAATAAAAGACACGAAGCCTCTTGCACCAACTGGCTATATTTCAAACAAGTGAGGTTCCATAGGAAAAACCCAATGGGTCATTTTTGATGTTGAAATTATCACGTGGCTTGATAACGTATGTAACTTAATATTGCCTTATGTATTAACACTATAAAACTCACAATAGACACTTACCTACGTACTTCGTAAAACCACATTTACTACGTAAGTAAAACCTTCGTGGATAATAATAAAATAAGCGGTTTTTAAGCCATGATAAATATGTATAGCCGTATTGTAAGTTTAAAATCACAAAAAGTAAACTGCTGATTAAACCTCATTTTTATCAACCTCTATTGTTGCTGATATTTATGTTTAAATATACAATAATACGGTTGTCAAAATCTAATTAAGTATTACCTGGACCTTAAAAACCCTTTACGCCTTGTTCTTTTTGAAGGACAAAACGTTTTGTTTTGTCCTTCAAAAAGAACAAATAAACCTACTTACGGAGACATATTTAAGTACAATTTATTGAATAGTGTGCCTTCATATATTATACGACTTTATCATAATATATTGTACTGGCTAAATTAAGTTATTAGACTCAAGATTGGCAAAATGCCTTTTTTTGTCAATGCTGGTATTATCTATATCTGTCTAGTGAGCACTATCTTAGCTTAGCTTTTAAAGCATATTACGCCCAAGCTTTAATGCTTCTATTTTATATATACTAACCACGTCACAGTGATTTGCACTTAAACTAAGGTTTCAGTTATTCATGATTGACTTGTGCGCCACTTTTGACTTATACGACCAAGGTTAGCTATTTTAACACTAAGAAAGTTTTCATGAACTCAAATTCTTCTCAAATCTGTTCTATAGGACGCCATCTTTATTTTATGTCATTGACTCTAAATAGTAGGAGAGCTGCAATAGGTTCTACCATCAACTTTTTTTGAAAACTAAAAATTCTCTTAAAAGATAGTAGGTTCCTACATAATGATATAATAAAAATATATTTTATGTAAGCAAATTAATATTACAGGAATATAAAATGAATCGAATAGTAACATTACTTAGTTCTATCATACAACATCTGATGTTGAAATGAAACTAGATTATATCAATGTGTGTTATGAAAATACGAAATTATTTCACCGGCACGGTATTTGCAAATAAAGAGAAAGGACCAATAAAATAAATACGCAATTGTAGTATATGCCGATAACATATCAATTTATATTCGAACATTATATAATAATATTGTGGTGTATGTAATATTGCAATCGTTTGATTGTGTATGATTGTTTTACTTATAATATTTTATTTAACAATACAACGTGAGTTCAAATAATCACGAAAGAAGCTATAATTTCTGAATGCTATTATTTCTTTTATTTTGCTTTTATGAAATTCCAAATAATGTAAACCTCCTCTGAATCAATAAAACTTTTAAGTTTAAAATATGAAACTATTGTATCCCTGTTACCAATATTTTCTATAGTGCGCACCTATTCCCACTGAGTGGTACAAAAACTTATTTTTTCCTTATATGTACTATCGTCCCCTAAACCTTTGCCTGTATTTTTGCAACTTTGGACTCACCATTGCTCCTCGTTCTCCCCTTTTCTCTCCCTACAATTTTCTCAACTTTGAATTCACCTCCATTTCACCTCGTTTTATTTTACTTCTTTTCCTTCCCTACAATTTTTCCAACTTTAAACTTACTCCAAACATTTTCCCTTTCACCCAATCGGCAGTCCTTCCAGCCAGAACAGAGCCTTTTACAGGTGATGTTTACAGATTGCCGTCCCACGGTGGCAGATTGACTAATACCTGTTTCGTTTGGGATAAAGGTGAGGCGCAGATGACGTACTGGTTCACTCGGTACAAGTTCAAATTCACCGAGGTCGACTACAGCTTATTCCTCACTTACTCCGTCCTTGTGGGGAGCGTTGGTAAGTTTGTTTTTTATTATTTGTTTTTCCTCGTCCTCGCCAAACTTTATAGCGGCTTGCAACTAAGTTCAGAGCACAGGTACCCGCATGTGGTTTCATATGACGCACCTCCATGGTTGTACCTAAAATGGTTTCTGTGCTACGACTTCAGATATGATCCAAGCCGCCATTAAGTTAGGCACGAAATACACTTACATGCTTATTTACAAGTACAACAAACGTTACCTACTTAAACATAGTTTGTGACGTTTTTTTAATGTTACTTTATGTCTAGTACGCATTTGAGTCATATTTTATAGCACAGGCACATTCATTGTAGATACATTTTATTGTAAGTAGGTAATTACCTTCTCAAATCTTACTAAGATAATCTATGGTTGCATATTATAAAATTGATAGTCATGTTTGTTTGTCTCTTAAAAAAATAAACTGAATACTGTTCTTGGAAACAAGTTTGGGTAAATAGTCTTAGTTCTTTTGTCTTTTAATTGAAACTGCTATTAATAATATAAGATTAAGCATTAATTTGATTAATAAACAAAACGCAGCTATTGTTCGAGATTTATTTTATACAAAAAATAAACAAAAACAGTTGATAGGTAAATGGCTGTAAAAAAGTCAATAACAGTACCAATGCACAAAAAGGTCGATTTAAAAATTCAAACCTATTCATGACGAAACCAAATATAAAATACCTATTATAAATAAAAATAAAAAAAAAACAACTTTGAAAATCGAACATAATCAAACACAAAACGTCAGTCGTCAACTGTGACGTAATGACAGATGACGCAAAAGGAATAGTAACTGGTGACGATGAATTCACTGCGCAATCCGTCTACAATAACATAGTGGTCTAGGCGGAAAAGGCTATAAATTCCGTTGCACGCACGTTCCATACATCTCTGTACTCCAAGGAGATAGATGGTTGCTCGTCTAGAAAATCGCTGCTATTTTTTTTCTATGAAATGGATATTTATTGCTATAAAATAGTGTGAGAGTTTGTGTTTACTTAACTTTAACGTGCTTAGTTTGAAAATCATCATATTGTAAAGAGTAAATTTTGGCAATGTCATATCTTTACCCGCAAAGATGTAAGTAACTAACATTCGCGTGAAATAGGCCTTTTTACCCGACTGCCACAGAAAGGAGGGTAATGTTTTTAGCGGCATTAAGTGTAATCATCGGTATATTTTGCTACGTCAGCTAATGTAAAGAATTTTATCAAGGCACCCGGTTACAATACTTGCGCAACAATAACGAAATAAACTTGATAAAACAAGAAATTTTATATCGCATAATTTAAATGCAAATATACAGAGAATTTTTAAAAAGTTAAATCAACAGATAAACCGTAAAAATGGTCTCTTAGGAAAAGTACACGGTGAATAAGATTAATTTTAAGTCTTATATACTCGTAAATTGGAATGTAAATATTATGACAGCGTGCGATTTCAAATAGTTCAGAAATATTTTTAGGTAACATCATTGTGTTGGTTCGTTGATAACAAAAATTACATTGTTTTATCATAAAGGTAGTTACAGAAAAAAATGTACGAAACTTGTTACTTACAGATTGTTTTGTGAGACTTCAACTTTTATTGGGATGTTGTGAAAAAGATTCACCTTTCGGTAGCTATGAACAAGAATTTCTGAAGAAACCATTTTTAAATTCATGTTACAGCCACTTAAGTTTCATAGTTAAGCCATATTTATTTTATGAACATCACAATCCTTAACAACTAAAGTCTACAACAACACCTTTATGCTGTACAATAAAATTCTAATTCAAATTAATATATTCGAATACATTGTCTAAGATATAGTTGCGGTTTCTGACAACATCCAAAATGCACAACAAAGCCAATCTCGTAACTTTGTAACAAATAAAATTCTGTTGGCGTACAAAACAAAAATAAATAAAAGAAAAGCCCCATAACGATGTTTCATGGGGTATTACTTGTTTTGTTCGAATCCAAACAGCACCGTGATTAAATATAAACAACGAACAAAAGTTGTACCGATTCCATTTTGTCAAAAAAAACATGTTTTTGGGAACCTCTTTGTTACAAATCCTGTAGTTTTATTATGGTTTACAAATAAAAGGTACAGACGACAGCAGGTCAACGTATACGAATCTGTCCAGTTTTACCAGTCAAACATTACCTACCCCCATTGTGATAAGGTAGAAAATCGATTGCAGAAATTTGACAGATTGTGGTAACTTGATGTGCTGTCGTCTGTACGTCACAAAAGAAACATGAAATGAAAAGAATTAAGTACTAAAGAGTTACTTTATAGCAATTTATGGTTAAAATTTAAGTTATAGGCCCAGCCAACTTGTTCGACTTATTCAAGTATAAACTGGTTGAAAAATTAAAAACAAATTGCTTAAAAAATTCCATTGAAACCAGTTACTTATCTAATAAAATTGGGACAGTACTTTTTTTAAGAATATCCAATATAAAAAAGTGTGTATTATGTGTTTAATACGCATATTATTGAATAAGTTATTGGTAAATTAGCATTTAAAAGTTATAAAATTAATAAATTCTAGTCTGTAAAGGAATTTTGAGTACCTATTGTTCAACTTAATTTTTTATCGTTTCACTGCTAGACACAGGCCTCCTTTCATACAGAGACGGATGAAACGTTAATCACCACGCTTGCTCAATGTGGGTTAGTGATTTCAAACTTTATAGTCCAGGTTTCCTTTCCTTCACCTTTAATCAGCCATTGGTGTCTCAGTTAAACTTAAAAAGTACATACAAACTTAGAAAAGTTGCCTGACCCGCACACTCATTCCAGAGAGGTTGTTACTTTTCCAAGTGGGTAAAGACCACGAAAGGCCACGACGACTGCATAAATGGAGGTAAAATTCACGTGTATAATAAATTAAGTGTGCTGAAAGGTGTTTAACAGTATTTTCAGCTTATCGGATCAAATCACAGGTAAATCAAATTTCACAGTTCACACTCGCGTCTACCGTTAAAAATACTAGAAAAGCCGATAAATAAACACGTGAAAAGTATTATCGATATTAAGCAGCTTGTTTAATAACGCAATAGTTTTACACCATAGTATATTTTTGTTGTTACTTTTAAACCAAAGTATTTCGGTTCATAAGTAACTAACTTGTAGCTTCACTCCTCATTTCAACCCTGTAGAGCATTTTCGCGTGTGTTTCGGAACTTCTGTACCTGCAAAAATATAGCTTATGTTACTCTTCCCAGTGTAGCTTCCCAGCAGTGAAAGATATTTTCAAATCGATTCAATGGTTTCGGAGCCTTTAAAAAGAAACAAATAGGTATAAAATCAAAAATTTTTCGTCATTATTATATTAGTAGGTATATCAACTCGATTTAAATAATACATCGCAACTTGACCTTCATTTCATGTCATCGTGCAATTTATAAATTCGCTAGCTAATCAGTCAATTCAAAACAATAGTATATCAAAAAGCCGATGTCACTAAAATATATTTTTACTTACCCGTGTCAAATAACTTATACTTAAGCAAAACAAACACATAAGTACGCTCTAAACCCACGAAAACTCTTTATTTTTGAATCCTTTATTATAAACGGCTTAGGAATAACAAAAAGCAGCTCATAAATACGTAATATGTCCTAAATATTAATTAACTAATTACGTCCAAGCCTACATAGTCCGTCTTGCGTATCTTCACCACATGACAGGTTTAAGCCTCGTTGACACGGGACGAGTAGGGGACGAGTTATGTCCCAATCACGAACACTGCGTACGAATGATTGACGTGTGAGGACGATAGGAGATAGCTTTTTACTCTATTGGATCAGTTTTTGCAATGCGACATTTTCAATTTGAGTGAAGCGAGGTTTTCAATTTTGAGGTTGTTATACCTATGTGTGTATTGCACCATGATATGTTTGGTCAGCTTAAATGTATGGACACAGAATAAATTTTAAGTTTGTTTTAAAAAATATCTCGCAGTGGTACTTAAATAGCTGTGTCACAGTCTAATACAGTTTTCGATTTTATACACTTTTCTGTAATTTTATGGTTAATTGTTGATGCGTCTTTAATATCGCTTGCATTCGAGTCAATTATCGAGTATGCTTGATCAGTGTAAACGCAGCATTGCCCAACTAATTTGTCTTCTTCTGTCTAGCAGTGTTTCGACCTCAAAACAACCGCCCGTCTATCTTCCAACTGTCAACTCAAACTCCGCAAACAAAATGAGACAAACAACATTCACAATTAAATGATAGTGGAAACATGAACTATCTTAGATAGAGAGAACAATAAATTATTCGTAGCAACTATTTTCAGTGCTAATTTAAGATTCTGTATATAAATCTCGCAAGATATTTTGGACAATTAATCACAACAGTGAAATGAAACAAAAAAGATAGGTATTGAAATGATAAACATTGGAATGTTTGCTTACATAGAAAACTTTGTATTCAAAAAAAGAATCTTATAAACTGGTTCAAAAATAGAACATATTATTATTATAAATCGTTATAAATATACTTTTTTCTTTATTTATGAAGATAACAAAGTCATTTTGTCACATGCCAGTTTTGCAACACTAAAAAGTTTTGTTACGATAAAACATGTAAGGTCAGTGGGGGCAAGATGAAAAACGGGGTAACACAAAATATCATCCATAACTCCAGATTTAGTGCAGATTTTGCTGTGATAGCAACATTATTAGAATCGCCATTTTGTTACGCCAAACTTTCTCATTCAGCGTTTGCCATTTCGAGTGATTGGTTGTGTTAAAAACTTAAATACCCGAGTCGTTACTTTTACGAGGTTAAATCGAGTTTTTTTATCTTCCCCCGAGTTCCATAACTTCACTTATGAGGTAGGTACGAGTGTTTTATTGGAATACCTGCTCATTATTTTGAATTTTTAGTCGTGTTATTACACCTAAATATGTTTTTATAACGTATTTTAGGAGTTATTACAACTTTCCATCTTCACCCATAAAAATTTGACGGGGTAAGAAGAACATATAAAAATTTCGATCTGTTCCCGATTTCAAAACTCATAGTTTCATTTCAAATTGTGTGGATTTTAATTATTATTATTAATAAAAGGATTTATTTGATTGACAGTATTTTTTTAAATTCATTTTTAAGCTGTAGTGAAAAGTTTGGGAACCTCTTCTTCAATCTTTCCCCGGTGGGGTAAGATTGAAATATACAAAACAAATAATTCGTTTTATCTTTGTTATGCCAAGGCATTTTGATACTTCTGGTAGTTCCGAGTATTCTAGGCACTTCAAAATAAAGACTAGTGAGCATCAACTGCGTCAGATATTCATTTGAACGATTTTAGAAACTATTTCGGTCTTTCCCCATCACCTTTTTGTCTTTCCCCTAGACATATTTTCGTAATAACAACATTTAACTTATTTTTTTTTCTGCTTTCGGATAGATTTAATAGGAAGGTATTAATATGATACAAAAATATATTCTTTGCTCTTTACTCATGACAAAAAACATTTTAGAATACGCTTATATGTACGGTTCTACACGTCTTCAAACACAACACTGCTCATCTCATCGAAAAACCGTTCGGTCTTGCCCCTACCGACCTTAATGAATTTCTATGAACCAACCAACACCTACGTCACCAATCATGTTATGACAGATGAAATAGTATGTAAAACAATACCTACACTAACAGAAGACAATACAATAATGTTTTATTAAAGCAGTGGCATTCCCACAGATGTGAATAGATATTTGATAACATTTTACTTAATATCATCTAACTGAGTATACTTTCTTTGTCTTTATTGTACCAAATGCGTACTTATTAGATATTTAATGTTATTTTAGACATGCCACTTTAAATTACACAAATATTTTAGTTTCCGAGTCTCTGGCTGATTATATTTTGTTTTATTTTCTATAATATAGTTACTAACCGAAAACACCCAGAAAAATGCTACTTTTAATAAGGGTTCCTACTCTTTCTCAAAAACTGGCCTTAACTTGATAGTCTCAAAAAAAAAATACAATGAAAATGTATTCTATGTCATTATTTCTTTGCACAGGTTCCTTCATAACAATATATTTGTTCAGCAAAAGATGGGAGATCGAAGACAGCATCATCGGCGTAGTCGCCTGCTTCAGTAGGATAGCTGCTAGCGTGGTCTATGCCATGGCACCCACTAGGACCGTGTACTTCTTGGGCCCAGTGCTGGACATGTTCAGTTCAGCCGGTGCTACTTCTCTACGATCAATCGCCACTAAGCTGGTGAATGCTGACGAAGTCGGTGAGTACCTTAGTTTTCTACTAGCTGTTTCACCTGGAACTACTGCTTGTACCCGGATAAAATATAGCCTAAATTACTCGGGAATAGTCTAGTTTCCCAACGGTGACAGAATTTTTCAAATCGGGCCAGTAGTTTCGGAGCCTTTAGGGTACAAACACACGAACAAAAAAAGTGTTTTTTCTTTATTATATTAGACAGATTGCGAGTTCACTTTATTGTCATCTTTGTTATGTTCGAATAACATAGTAAGAGTTGCATGTGTACCTACATATGTACATTGATAGAGACAGTACTCAAGTACAAATGTTCTTAATGAATATGCGTCTTGATGTTAATTTTGTTTAATTACTCTTTATCTAAACTTGAATAGCCACAGTACACATGATTTTCCTTAATAAATATTTAGCCATTAATTAATATTCATCTACAGTAACTCAATTAACAACTCATTCTAATGTACTTTTCTCTAACGTTCACAAAATATTGACACAAACGCATAATTATTATTTGTAAACATTCTATATCATTTGAGAGCAAAGTCCAAAATATATGCTTTAAAAGGGATTTGGCCTATCACATTATAACTGTCTCTCTCTAATGTCTCGCAGTTAATTTATCGGAATCGCATGATTAATGAGCCTTCATTTAATTGGTTTCCGATAAGATTTTGTCGATCTTAGTCAAACAGTACGTTAATCTTGTATTTATTACGGTCATTGCAACTCGTGTTAATATTGGTAACTAAAACAAGAAGAAAATTATGCATATTTGTGTTTTATTAATCAGAAATAAATATTTTCTTTAGCTGAAAGTTTGTCCTCTTTACTATAGCAGAAATAAAACAAAGTAATGAGGACCAATTAATGTGATGGTCACTTGTAAAAAATATTTCAGATAAAGCTTCATTATGTTTTACAATATTACAGGTACTTATACAGGAAACCTATCAACCAAATGTTAGTCTGACCTACAGTAACATTGAGCTAGGTCTAAATACATAGGTCAATAACACGGTCATATTCACTAAAACTAGTCTAAGTAGACAGTCACTTCAGTCGATTCGTCCGTCCGTCCCGTCCATTGGTCAAGGTCTGACACCTTATGAAATATTTATATTACAAAACCGACTGAAATCGATTACGATGTCATGAATCGATGCAAGACAAGGCTGCAGAAAGATCTAGCTAAGTATTAAACAAAATCCGTTGTTCGAAAGAGTTACCGCGGCCCTGGCACACAAAGGGCTCCCGAAGGAACACGGTGGGTTTTAGTCAGTAAAAGTCTGACACTCTCTCACGCTGTCATTGTCACCCACAGCAGGGTCACCATCTGATGATTTCCCATCGACAAAAAAAAATATTTGAACGCAAACTTGTAGCTTCAGCACAGGTAGCGATCGAGAAATGTGCGGTTACTGCTCTGATGCAGCGATACAGACATTAAATTGGTATAGTACATACCGCCGCCAATACGCCTGTTCCCGTCGCGTGTTGACGGCGGTATGTGACGGAATAACGCGAGTTTGAATCTTTGCCTGTATCTTTGTATTAAACAAAATCCGTCAGGACTGCGGGTTGTTCGAAAGAGTTAAGTACCGCGGCCTTGGCACACAAAGGGCTCCCGAAGGAACACGGTTGGTTTTAGTCAGTAAAATTCTGACACTCCCTTCCGCTGTCACCCACAGCGGAAGGGGTCATAGTGATGATTTCCCATCGATATAAAAAAAAGTATTAAATAAAATTCTTTCGATGTTTTCATGACATCGAAAAACATATCGATTAATTTAAATCGATTCGAAATTCGTTCGATTTAAAATCGTATAGTCGAACTAAGGCAGTCGTTGTGCCATCAACCATTATTCCATTAAACAAGTCAACTAGGGTAATTGCACAGTTTTACTGCATCCAGTAATTTACTACTCAAGAAGAATTAGTTCGAATTGTAATTTTAGTTCCCAACCAAGACCTATAATATTTTCAGTAGACTTTCATAACAAGTTTGTTCATATACTATATGGTACCTACAATTTTGTAGTGCCTACTTACTGTGGAAACCAATATTCTGTCTATCGCTGGATTTGCTTACTAGAGATAGGACTTTGACATTACTTGTATGGGGCTAATGTCAAAATTCTATCTCTAGTAAGCAAATCCAGAGATAGATAGGTTATTGGGAACGGCCGTAAATGAACACTAAAACAACTTTACAAGGGACCTGAAAAAGTAAACCATCGATGCCTCCTTATAGAACCAAGTTTTAAATAATAATTTTATTGAACGCACACTTGGTTGAGAATCAAGATTACTCGATCAAATTGAGATTGTTTTTGCTTCAAAGTACGTCACTACATTTGACCATTTTTAAACTTATTATTTAGATTTCTCATGCATATTTTAGCTTCTTCCTAAACCAATTTGAATACCCTCCCAAATACCTTCACTTTTATATGAACTACAGAAGAAGTTAACTTATTGAATTATAGAATCAAAATGGTAGAATCGGAACTGGGTCTCGAATAAGCCTACACTTACCTATTTTAGATCATGTAACTCTTCAAGCAATTGATCTGTCACGCTCAACTGGCTTTACATTTCAAGTACCTAACAAAACAGTCGTAGTCAATTTTAGATACTGTTAAGAAACTCACTGAATATTCATTCCTCATTCTTGTAAACAAACGAACTGTTTCCTGCGGTTTCATCCATCGAGTAAACTTCTTTGACGCGGATAAAAAGTAGCCTTTAGCCTTATTCGGTATAAAGGACTGTATGGGTAATACTGAAAATAATAAATCTAATAATTAAACTAAAGGCCCATTTACACATTGCGATTTCATTGCCCATTGCTTGCCATTTTATTGCAGCAAGATGCTACTTGCACTGTGTAAACGTAATCGTGCAATAGGTACTTAAGTGGTCGCCTGACAAATATTCATTCAATAAAATGGCAAGCAACGGAAATCGCAATGTGTAAATGGGCCTTAATTCCGTTTATCCAAACAGACAAACTCTTCACTATGCGATCCCTACCAATATTATAAATGCGCAAGTAACCATTTTCTATCTGTCTTGCTTTAATGCCAAAACTACTGAACCGATTTAAATGTTTCGTTCAGAGATAATATAGCGCCTGAAAAAGGAGATAGGTTACTTTTTATCCGTACGCGGGGAGTAGTTGTTTCTTAACTGCGGAATCCAATATTCTGTCTATCCCTGGATTTGCTTACTAGAGATAGGACTTTGACATTACTTGTATGGGGCTAATGTCAAAATTCTATCTCTAGTAAGCAAATCTAGAGATAGATAGGTTATTGGGAACGGACGTAAGACGCGGGCCATACCGTAGGGAATAGCAAGTATTAGTATTATTATGATACATACAAGTCAAAGGTTAATTATTTTTAAACATGCTAACGTTACAAGTGTTTGCACTTGGCATTGATAAGGCTGCACCTAAACAATATTATGATTTCAAATTACGTTATATTATGTCTATGTATTAACATGATATTAATAAATGATTGATAATTATTTATATTTATTTATATAGAGTCCATCATTTATCGTTGTGAAGAACTCGTGGCTAAGTCAAAGCCGCGCGGATCGATCGATCATAAAGTTAAACAACGCTTGGCGCGATCGGTCCGTGGATGGGTGACCATCTTAGCATAACGAATTCTTCCGTGTTTCGGAAGGCACGAAAAACTGGTGGGTCCTTGCTATCATTTGACCATCTTTGGCAGTCATTACAGGTAATCAGAAGCCAGAAAGTTTGACAACCAGTCTTACCAATGAGTATCGGGTTACCCGGGTAACTGGGTTGTGGAGATCAGAAAGGCAGTCGCTCCATGTAAAACACTGGTTCTCAACTGCATCCAGTTAGATTGAAAGCCAACCCCAACATAGTTGAGAAAAGGCTAGGCAGATGATATAGAGTTGATAATTATAACGAAGCTTTGATAGGTGTCTTTTTATCGTTCCACTGCTGGGCACAAGCCTCCTCTGGTAGGTGTGTTACATAAATATATTATTAAATTAAGAATCACCATATTTCGAATACATAAATAAATAGATACAGAAAGGAACCATTTAGATTCAGAAATTCACATAAAGTATCCAATAAACTGAAGAAAAACTAATGTAAACTTGGAACACCATGGGTTATTAAGCGTTTGCTTAGCTGAGGAACTATAAAGAGTTAAGCTATTCTCTACTTAATTAAAACATTATTGCTATTCATAAAACTAAAACAATATATACGGTTATTTTATATCTCGAATCATATATAACTTGCCACATAAGATGTTCAATCAACAACACGTATACAATAACCAGTTTAATCTGATTATTTATGTCTAACAAAGTCACAGTAATAATATGATCACAAAGATTGCATTTATAAAGACAAATGGCTATAATTTTGCATTTTGATGTACCTATATGCATCTGTAATGTTCGATCTTGTTATTATTATACATATGAATTCATTTTCACTTCGATGATAAACATACTTATATCACGTCACCATAAGTGTTGAATATTTTCAGCTACGCGCATTCACGTCGTATCTTAGAGCATTTAACAAAACGATGCTGCCATTGTCCTTAAAAATATTTAAACGAAAAAATCTGTAAAAATGTAAGCAATGCATTAAATAGTGATAGTTCACACATGCTCTTTCGATCACATTGCTTAGGGCGCACACGATAAAAAAATACAAATACATACATAAACTTAATGTTTACATGCACATTGTACGTACATAAGTATGGGCGATGCTCCTACACTGGGACACAGGAGAAGGCTCGGCAATGGTTTCTCCATTTATTAAAATTCTCTAAGCAGCATGTAGTCATATTTCATCTGATTAGCTAGTGACGTATTTGTGGTGGCGTGGCGTGCGGTTAGGGTGTCTCGAATCTAAGGGTAATGGCGCTTTGGGTAGCACAGCACATTAAACAGTAAAGTAAAGCATTCGCTTCACTGAATTCGTATACATATTTGTTTTAGAACAACCATGTGTACTATTGGCAGATGAAGGTTTAAACAAATGATAATTATATGAAGTTATTCGATTGAACATGAAAATAAATAAATTATAACATTTTAAAGATACAATTTCAATAAATGTATAAATTATTTCAGGAGTTTCAGATGTCTATGTCTAACAATGTTACTAAATAACTTACTAGGACTAGAATAGTCAATCATTTTATGTCTTCTTATTCTTCTTGGCGAGTGCCCAGTAGTTCGCCACGCGCACAGCATTATCAGTGACGGCAAGTAGGTCTTTTCCTGCGCATGTGTTAGGGCACATTTGGCAGCACAGAAGGTGCCGCATGGTTTGTTGTGCGGCACCGCAACCGCACCTATTGTCGTCAGTGTAGTCCCATATTACGTCGTAGACCTATCAACTATGACTCGCCCTTATAATTGCAGATATAACTGCAGATTTTCCATTCACCAGTAACTGAGTAACAAATACCTACCGGGAAAATTTAACTAACAATTATCTTCCGAGAAATAATAAATATTCCTACCTATACCTAGTCATTGTTTAACATACGCATAACTAACTAAAAATGACTCAAATGAATAAGAAAATCTTTTTATCGTGTAATCACACCATTGAAGTGGCTAACCAAACAATTTGAACCTTCAGTCATTTAAAGCATTTTTAAAGCAAATATTTTTTTCTAGATTATTTTATAGAAGTCTCGTTCACTTCCTTTGATATGAATATTTAATGCGCCATTCACACAAATTTTCATGATTCATAAATATTGCGTATTTAGTATTTCGGAAGTATTTTGACAGGTATAAAGAAAATTGCAAAAATATGTAAGGTAAATAATAAATAGGTAACTTAGTTTTAAAGTAAACCACACTAACCTTTAAAAACTTAAATGGAAAACCTCGATTACTATACCTATTAAGTACCTATATTAAAAACTAATCAATGAAAATCCAACTGAAATAGCCATAGTAGAGTGCAATGAAAACTTGGATCGGAGGAAACACACGGAATTTCCAATTTACGATAACGTGTACTATGCTTCATTAAAACTGCAGGTTAATTCAAACTCAAAATGTAATTTACTCCATATTTACTACCTGAAAACCGTGTTGAAAACCAATCAACAGCATTATTGTGAGTATTTAAAACTCGTTTTTCCTTCGGTTAAAACCGCGTCCTTAGTGAACTACTTTCATGCAGCCGGATAAAAGGCCTATGTTTTTTCTCAGAAAACTTGACTGTGTATGGGCCAAAGGAGAAACCTAATTCTGGGCCTGAAAACCATTTTTGGCGTTACACGAATTAAACATTACCAAAATAATCGTCTATTTTTCAATGGCCAAGTATCGAAAAAAATAGATTTCTGTACCTACATAAAATTCTAGGCCAGCTCGCTTTTAAACGCGACAATGCCATCTAGTGATACAGAAGTCTGATTTTACCAATTTGGCCATTGCTGGGAGACGTGATATTCAGGCTCTTAAAACCTTCCTAAATACTCTAACTTATGGCCAAATTCCAGCCCTGTAACGCCAGGCCCAAGTTTGTACGGATTTTAAGTTTCTCCTTTGAATTACCTAAATCAGTTAGTAGTTTTGGCATGAAAGCTAGACAGGCCGACTTATTTTCCCATTTCCGATACCTTGAGATGCTAATCATCATCTAAGGAATCAGCCTTCATTCATAATATCAAATGCGATTGCGCACTCGTAGCAGCTTTACAATTCATAACTTTGATGGTTGTCTACCTACCTACCTCGATAGGTCAAATTTCTTCAATAGTTAATCAACTTATCTCAAAAAAGGTGGTTAATATTCAATTCGTAAAATTTGTCAGATTCGTGTACCTAAGTTCAGCTGCTGTCATCTGTACAGTTATTGTTTTTCTTATGAGCTATTTCTGAGTTACTTAATTCGTGGTTTATTGGTATTTATCCAGATAAAGGACACGAGTTTGGAAATATCTAGGCAATGATGACAAATTGTATCCTTAGTTTTGACCTTAAGATACTAATTGGTACACAATGACTTGATAACAGGTAAATTTAAGAACTAATAATTATGTTAATTAATCATATTCCAACGTGCTCACGCCATATTGCTTGTCCTTTATCTATCTACCTACAATATTTACCGGGAAAAAAAGATTCTGAATAATTTACCACCCATAAAATGGCAAGATATTTTTTATCATTTAAGTTTTGGCAAATATTTTTAATCAAACGCAAATACCGTGGCCTCATATTTTCCCAGCCTTGTCAAATAAAAATAAGTACCTAACATAAATATTGTTCGTTTGATTAAGAAACTTAAAAAAATTAAGAAATTAATTTAATGTAGTCGCATCAACGTGTAATTTAAACTGAATATTGGGAAAGAAGTTACTAATTTTCAATTTCCAAGCTGAAATTAACAATTTCGGTATTTATTCTGCCCTTTTAAAATGATCTAATATCTGCTGTATAGGTAAGGTCTAGATCAACGAAATGACAAAGTATACAATGACATGATGTTATAAGCTATAGCCTCTATCATATTTTTCTTATTAATTTAGGGAGCATAAACAGTAGCAATGTCAGAAACATAGGTATAAAACAATAATAATAATAGAAAAATAAAACTACAAACTCACAACTTAATCAACCACATTTTTTTATTCCACAAAATTGCAAGTAACCTCAGTAAAATCGAGCATAATTTCGGTTTGGTAATTCATTATCAATTTACAAACATTGCGCTATTGTTTCTACGAGAACAGTTGCTATTAGGCCCCTAACACATAACGTATTTTAAATGCGCGGGCGTCGCGCACATGACGCGCATAGGTATACGCGCTTCAATCGAGATTTGAACGCAACAGCGGAGCCCACTAGGGCCAGAGCCTGCCGGGGCTGCGGGTTGTTCGAAGGAGTAACCGCGGCCCTACGCACAAAAGACTCAACAAGAAACACGTTTTAGTCAGTAAACGTCTGACACTCCCTCACGCTGTCAGCCACAGCAGGTGCGGTCATCTGATGATTTCCCATCGACAAAAAAAAATATTTGAACGCAAACTTGTAGCTTCAGCACAGGTAGCGATCGAGAAATGTGCGGTTACTGCTCTGATGCAGCGATACAGACATTAAATTGGTATGGTACATACCGTCGCCAGCGCGCCTGTTCCCGTCGCGTGCTGACGACGGTATGTGACGGAATAACGCGAGTTTGAATCTTTACCTCACGTAAAGCTCGTTCCCGAAACACGCGTCGCTCGTCTGCGCATGTGCTAGGAGCCTTACTACAAGTACAGATGACAGCAGATCAAGTTACCATAATCTGTTTTTCTGCGATAGATTTTCAACCGTATCACAATTGTGGTAGGTTAAAGTTTGATTAGTAAAATTTGACAGATTCTGGTACCGTGACCTGCTGTCGTCTGTACATGTTGCGGGTATTTGTATTTACTTTCATGTTTATTATTAGTGGTGCTGTTCTTTGAGACATTGAATGGCAGTGTTACAAGATTCACTGATAAGAACTGTCGTAGTATGACTGTTGTTTGCTTAAATCGCTGAGATTTTGCTCAGGCATTGCGTAGTTGAAGATGTAAATACAGTCTAAAGATAAATTAAACGTGTATGTATCATAGGATTTTTCCAAAATACTGTTTTCCTCATATCCGGAGGAAATTGATAATAAATTAAGTCACTGAATAAACTGTGATTGTTTTGTTTAAGTAAACGTTGGAAAGTATATGAATATTTCTTACTAGTTATATGTATGTTACGGTAAATATAAGCAATCGGTAATTATCTATAATTACCGGTAATTATAGATAATTACCAACGCACATGGTAAATGTAGTTAATTATTCACAATTACCGGTAATTATATAAAACTCCCGCACGACCGTGGTAAATGTTGAGAGAATACTCTCGTTAAGGATTGAAATCTAGGTGGTTTTAATAGTAAGACCCAATATGTCCTAAATCCGTTTGTCATAAATATAACATTCAATAATAGACGTAAGACATAAAACCGTTTTCAATAAAAGTCCTAAATTTAAGTTGATTCTGAACTTGTAATTTTTTGCAGCAGGATGTTTTCTGTCACGGCTCCGGCGCTGCGGGGCTCCGGCGGTCCTACGCGAGTTTATCGTCGCAGATAGGTCTAAGTTTTACAACCACCTGCTCCTCAACT
>NWSH02000210.1:6839792-6863203 GCA_002382865.2 Heliothis virescens
ATTTCCTATTAAGTACCTAATTAAAAACTAATCAAATGAAAATCCAACTGAAATAGCCATAGTAGAGTGCAATGAAAACTTGGATCGGAGGAAACACACGGAATTTCCAATTTACGATAACGTGTACTATGCTTCATTAAAAACTGCAGGTTAATTCAAACTCAAAATGTAATTTACTCCATATTTACTACCTGAAAAACGTGTTGAAAACCAATCAACAGCATTATTGTGAGTATTTAAAACTCGTTTTTTCCTTCGTTAAAACCGCGTCCTAGTGAACTACTTCATGCAGCGGATAAAAGGCCTATGTTTTTCTCAGAAAACTTGCTGTGTATGGGCCAAAGGAGAAACCTAATTCTGGGCCTGAAAACCATTTTTTGGCGTTACACGAATTAAACATTACCAAAATATCGTCTATTTTTTCAATGGCCAAGTATCGAAAAAAATAGATTCTGTACCTACATAAAATTCTAGGCCAGCTGCTGTTTAAACGCGACAATGCCATCTAGTGATACAGAAGTCTCGATTTTACCAATTTTGGCCATTGCTGGGAGACGTGATATTCAGGCTCTTAAAACCTTCCTAAATCTCTCAACTTATGGCCAAATTCCAGCCCTGTAACGCCAGGCCCAAGTTTGTACGGATTTTAAGTTCTCCTTTGAATTACCTAAATCAGTTAGTAGTTTTGGCATGAAAAGCTAGACAGGCCGACTTATTTTCCCATTTCCGATACCTTGAGATGCTAATCATCATCTAAGGAATCAGCCTTCATTCATAATATCAAATGCGATTGCGCACTCGTAGCAGCTTTACAATTCATAACTTTGCATGGTTGTCTACCTACCTACCTCGATAGGTCAAATTTCTTCAATAGTTAATGTCAATACTTATCTCAAAAAAAGTGGTTAATATTCAATTCGTAAAATTTGTCAGATTCGTGTACCTAAGTTCAGCTGCTGTCATCTGTACAGTTATTGTTTTTCTTATGAGCTATTTCTGAGTTACTTAATTCGTGGTTTATTGGTATTTATCCAGATAAAGGACACGAGTTTGAAAATATCTAGGCAATGATGACAAATTGTATCCTTAGTTTTGCCTTAAGATACTAATTGGTACACAATGACTTGATAAACAGGAAATTTAGAACTAATAATTATTTAATTAATTCATATTCCAACGTGCTCACGCCATATTGCTTGTCCTTTATCTATCTACCTACAATATTTACCGGGAAAAAAAGATTCTGAATAATTTACCACCCATAAATGGCAAGATATTTTTTATCATTTAAGTTTTGGCAAATATTTTTAATCAAACGCAAATACCGTGGCCTCATATTTTCCCAGCCTTGTCAAATAAAAATAGTACCTAACATAAATATTGTTTGTTTGATTAAGAAACTTAAAAAAATTAAAATTAATTTAAATGTAGTCGCATCAACGTGTAATTTAAAACTGAAATATTGGGAAAGAAGTTACTAATTTTCAATTTCCAAGCTGAAATAACAATGTTACGTATATATTTATTCTGCCTTTTAAAATGATCTAATATCTGCTGTATAGGTAAGTCTAGATCAACGAAATGACAAAGTATACCATGACATGATGTTATAAGCTATAGCCTCTATCATATTTTTCTTATTAATTTAGGGAGCATAAACAGTAGCAATGTCAGAAACATAGGTATAAAAACAATAATAATAATAGAAAAATAAACTACAAACTCACAACTTAATCAACCACATTTTTTTATTCCACAAAATTGCAAGTAACCTCAGAAAATCGAGCATAATTTCGGTTTGGTAATTCATTATCAATTTACAAACATTGCGCTATTGTTTTCTACGAGAACAGTTGCTATTAGGCCCCTAACACATAACGTATTTTAAATGCGCGGGCGTCGCGCACATGAAGCGCATAGGTATACGCGCTTCAATCGAGATTGAACGCAACAGCGGAGCCCACTAGGGCCAGAGCCTGCCGGGGCTGCGGGTTGTTCGAAGGAGTAACGCGGCCCTACGCACAAAAGACTCAACAAGAAACACGTTTTAGTCAGTAAACGTCTGACATCCCTCACGCTGTCAGCCACAGCAGGTGCGGTCATCTGATGATTTCCATCGACAAAAAAAAAATATTTGAACGCAAACTTGTAGCTTCAGCACAGGTAGCGATCAAGAAATGTGCGTTACTGCTCTGATGCAGCGATACAGACATTAAATTGGTATGGTACATACCGTCGCCAGCGCGCCTGTTCCCGTCGCGCTGACGACGTATGTGACGAATAACGCGAGTTTGAATCTTTACCTCACGTAAAGCTCGTTCCCGAAACACGCGTCGCTGTCTGCGCATGTGCTAGGAGCCTTACTACAAGTACAGATGACAGCAGATCAAGTTACCATAATCTGTTTTTTCTGCGATAGATTTTCAACCGTATCAACAATTGTGGTAGGTTAAAGTTTGATTAGTAAAATTGACAGATTCTGGTACCGTGACCTGCTGTCGTCTGTACATGTTGCGGGTATTTGTATTTACTTTCATGTTTATTATTAGTGGTGCTGTTCTTTTGAGAATTGAATGGCAGTTTACAAGATTCACTGATAAGAACTGTCGTAGTATGACTGTTGTTTGCTTAAATCGCTGAGATTTTGCTCAGGCATTGCGTAGTTGAAGATGTAAATACAGTCTAAAAGATAAATTAAACGTGTATGTATCATAGGATTTTTCCAAAATACTGTTTTCCTCATATCCGGAGGAAATTGATAATAAATTAAGTCACTGAATAAACTGTGATTGTTTGTTTAAGTAAACGTTGGAAAGTATATGAATATTTCTTACTAGTTAATGTATGTTACGGTAAATATAAGCAATCGGTAATTATCTATAATTACCGGTAATTATAGATAATTACCAACGCACATGGTAAATGTAGTTAATTATTCACAATTACCGGTAAATTATATAAAACTCCCGCACGACCGTGGTAAATGTGAGAGAATACTCTCGTTAAGGATTGAAATCTAGGTGTTTAATAGTAAGACCCAATATGTCCTAAATCCGTTTGTCATAAATATAACATTCATAATAGACGTAAGACATAAAACCGTTTTCAATAAAAGTCCTAAATTTAAGTTGATTCTGAACTTGTAATTTTTTGCAGCAGGATGTTTTCTGTCACGGCTCCGGCGCTGCGGCCGGCGGTCCTACGCGAGTTTATCGTCGCAGATAGGTCTAAGTTTTACAACCACCTGCTCCTCCCCCCCTCAACTCGCCGGCCGCCTCCCTCCGCACCTACGCGATTTTGAATTACACTCTAGGGGTAGGGCAGACGAGATGACTCCCGGCCACCGTAGCGTGGGTCTTGGGCGGTGAGTTTCGGTGGGCTCATCGTCCTTCCGTTCCTGAGAGACGACAGGCCCGTGTCGACGGCGCGCGTTGTTTCACGCGCTCCTCAGAGAGAGTGCAGCAAACCCCGCGGGGCCCACTAGGGCCAGAGCCCTCGGGGCTCGGGTTGTTCGAAAGAGTTACCGCGCGGCCCTGGCACACAAAGGGCTCCCGAAGGGACACGGTGGTTTTAGTCAGTAAAAGCTGACACTCCCTTCCGCTGTCACCCACAGCGGGAGGGTCATACTGATGATTTCCCATCGATATATAAAAAAAAAAAAAAAAAAAAAAGGGGGTAGGGCAGACAAGACTACGTGGAGTCGAATTTACAGCAATTCGTTTCTGTCATTAAAACCTAACTTTCAGCTAATATTTTAGGACTTTTCTTTCACCATAAATAAACTTTCGGAATAATACGCATTATTTAACACAATACTAAGGACATTTGAATTTATATTGATTTCATTTGAACTGTTTTTATTTTAGATTCCGAAGTTTGATTTCATTATTGACTACATCTACCAAAGGGGTGGGGTAATTTTATATAATTGCCGGTAAATATGATTAATTTGAAAGTTTTTATCACCTTTACCACGAGCACAGATAATTATGCATAGTTCCCGGTAATTATGCATAATTACCCCAATATTCACATTTACCGTGACATGTACACACAACCAGGTTACTTCATAGGCAATTTTCTTGTCGTGTTTCAGTTTCATACTCGGTCTTTGTACGTTGTTTGTGAAAAGGCTTGTGTTATTTTAGTATACATTTAATATGTTTTACTCTTTAGTTTTAATATTTTATGCTTGAGGATCGTAAGTTCTTTTAAAATTTGATATTATTTGAAATATCTAATATAATATAAATCTCATGGCTTTTATGCCTATTGTTCGAGAAAAATATGGGAGTCATTGAATTCAATATACAAGATTTGATTACCTACGTTTATTTAGTTACACTTAATTAGAAAATCTAGTCACTACATTGTTGTTTCAATAACTAATCTCTTGAGAAACAGTTCAATGTTTATGCTATAGCTTAAACGAGGTTTTACCAGTTTTACTATGGGCTTATTTAAAATGGCAATTATTTTCCATAATAATAGGAATATTTAATTACAAATACTTGGTAGAGCAATATGTATTATGTTACAACCACAAAATTACATGATGACTTACTATTAATTTTATGAATAAAATAATTAAATAATGTAACGTTGACACATCTTGCATAATCTCTTCCTTATCCTTGGTCATGCAATATTAGCATCGACTATTAGTCATGATGTACAAACATGATGTTTCCGACATATTCAATTAGTTTACAAATAGGTATATATTTTCTTCCTTTAATTGATTTATTTATTTCATTTCATCTTACAAGCTATAGCTAACAGATGACACATCCAAAACGCTCATAACATTATTATACCTTATACTGATACCGAGTGGCGTAGCTACGAAGGGGCTAGCCGGGCCAGTGCTCCGGGCCCCCAAGCTCAGGGTCCCTCGAAACAGTACCTTTTCAAAGTTACACTAATTTTTACAATAAACAAAGTCAGGTTGCGACCCAACTTTGCAAACATTTCGCACTCGCTTCGCTCGCGTCCTCTACTTACTTCCTGTTCTTCTTTTTACTCAGAAAACTAAAAAAAAAGCTCGCTCTGTTCCCACATGTTACATATCCTTTTCCTTTTTTCCTTTAAGGGCCCCATTTTTCTATTTGCTCAGGGGCCCGCGGTTACCTAGCTGCCACTGCCAGACGCCACTGCTGATACTTTAGTAAATCGATCTTGTTATGAGTTTCTCCGTGTTTCGGAATGCAAATCCAGAGATAGACAGAATATTGAATTCCGCAGTAAAAGGATAAGATTATGACATGATGAAATGCAGCTACAGATTACAGTTTTCACGAAGATGAATGTTTAATTATCAGCTAAATGATTTGTTAATTCTAAACTGAATACAATGGACTGTTTTGAAATAGATTGTCAGTATTATTATGATACAAAGTAAGCTGCAATAGTTTATTCTAATTATAATAATTTCCTTGATGAAAATCTTGTAATTATTCTTAATCTCTTCATTAACCTTAGAGTCATTTCTTGACACTTAAGTCCTGTAAAGGCTTCTATTGTTTCATTCATCATTTCCACACAATAAACAATATAGATTTTTTAATCTACATAAAGATTTGATTGGCTAATTGAGAGCGCTATATTGGCGTGGAAAAATATACCCTATACTAGCTTCCACCAGCGGTTTCACCCGCTTTCCAGTGGGAACTACTGCGCGCACCCGGATAAAAAGTAGCCTATAACCTTCTTTGATAAATGGGCTATTTAACACTGAAATATTTTTTTAAATCGGACCAGTAGTTCCGGAGATTAGCGCGTTCAAACAAACAAACTCTTCAGTTTTATAATATTAGTATAGATTACCTACTCGTGGATTGCAGCTTCGACCGAAAGTGAAAGAATTTTCAAATTGGTTTAGTAGTTTCAGAGCCTATAAGGTACAAAAAATAAATTATTTCCTCTTCATAATATTAGTATTGAAAATATTATTCAGCCTTGAATATTTTAACAGTTGATGTACTCTCTGTTTTGAGATGCTTACGCGCCATTTTCTTCCTAAACTCTTTTTTTAAAGCAAAATTATAATGTTTACAGATTTACATAATACAAACTAAACTGTAACTACGCGAATAAATAGCAATAAAATGAATGAATAATCTTGTAACATCAATATTCCCATATAAGTATATTTCCTACAATCGTTTAGGAAAATAACTTACTAACAGGTTAGAAACAACTCTATTTACTCGATACTTACATGATTACGATTACTGTAATCGATATAATTGATCGTTGTATGCATAATGTATTTATTAGTAAGAGGCGTGTCTTATGCAGGCATAATTTATAATCGAATTGATTATAATTATTGCTATTTATTGCTGAGGAAGATTTAGAAAATTTTCCTATGTAAATACTTCATTAAAGGTATCGATATCGTATCATATATGAATGAATTTAAATAATGTGGGAGTGAAGGAGATGTGTTACGACTGAAATGAGTGAAATCATACTACCATGCCTGGAACCAGTGGATGTGAATAGCTGAAAATCGCGAAAATTGTAGAAAAAACGATACGGAATCAATATTATACTAAAACTTTTCCGTTACTGAGTGAGTGACTGACGAACAACTCACAGCCGTACCTAATTATTGGTCATAGTGAGCTGAAATATGGTATGTCATTCGGGAACGGGAAAAAAGGGATTTCAAGTTTTGTGCGGGTGAAACCGCTGGTAGAAGCACATATAAATGAACAATAAATTTAGTTTTGTTGGACTTAAAAGTGCGAGTGTTTTTTCTGATGCAAATGACAGTTAAAAAAAAGCCTGCAAACAACTTGAAAAATAGGTACTTACATCAAAATCTGAAATATTGACCTTTAACCCAAAAAAAATTTGTAATTTGCCTGACATTACACGAGTAGGTACTTCATAGAGTTTTTGAGGTCATCTAATCTTGGAAATGCGAACTTTAAAGGTCAATTGTCGATAACCCTGTGGAATAATTTCCTAATAATTATTAGGTCAATTACCTACTTTTAGCGTTCGTTGTATTGTTTCTATTATCTATTATTTAGTTAGTTACTTGTGTTATTGGATAAGGTATGAGGTTATAACGGTTCACACAGCTTCTTAAGGAGTTTTGTCTAATAAAATTCAAAAAATCTTCACAAAATTTAATATGATTGTTTTCTAAAATAGCAATAGTTCTTGCTTCAAAATGAGTTTCGTTAAAATGTATCAGTACAGTCAACAGCAAGTCAGTCTAGCCAAATCTGACAAATTTTACCAATCGAACATTAACCTTCGACTATTGTGATAAGGTAGAAAATCTATTGCAGATATTTGACAGATTGTGATAATTTGATGTGCTGTATGTACCTACGAGGTCAATAACATTCAGTTGACTTAGCACAATATTTTGATAAACTAATACTAAAATCGTTGCATCACCAATTCAAAAACAATAACAGAAATATAACCAACATAGCAATAAACTGGATGTGTATTATCATATCAATAATTATTTTAATATTTATGCACATACATACAGGCAGGCCATTCATTGCTATTGAAGATCTATGAATATATCCTGTATTGAATCAGCTGAAGATCACGTTTGTGGTAATTAAAAAGCAACTGGAAATTTATGTATAAGCTGATGTTTGTAAACATGGTTAACTATAGAAATTAATGGTCTGAAGAATTAATTCAGAATCCGAATGATTAATATACAACAATTAATTAGTCATGTACTTGAGTACTGTCTCTATCTTCTCGTAATAAATAACCAAATTTAATTACGGTCTTCACACAATCTAAGTTTATACTGCAGGTAGTGATATATTGTGATATATTGTGACAAATTATTATTATTATTTATTTATTTTTGATTCATTTATTTCACATATATTTTTAAATATTTCATAAAAAATAAAAAAACAAAATATTTAACAATATAAAAATATAAATTATTTGTTAATTACTTTACCACATTGGATAGATAGGTATAGACGCCAGCACATCGACCTGCCTCAATGTGTCAAATTTCTACAATAGGCTTTCAACCTTATTACAATACTGGAAGGTTAATGTTCGATTGGTAAAATTTGTCAGTTACACATGTAGGTTGACTTGCTGTCGTTTGTACATGACAGTTCAGTACCAACAATCTGAAAAAAAGTCAGAAGACATATCTTATAAGAAGTAGCCTGTAACCTGACCTGTGTGAAGTGTTACAGAAAGAAAGACAGACTATGAATCACTATAACTAGTGAAAACCATAACATTAAGCTACTTTCCTCCAAACAATAGCAGTAACAAGATTTCTCTCTTTTCCAGGCAAAACAAGCTCTCTAATAAGCATATCAGAGGCGCTGGTGCCCGTGATATACTCTCCGGTGTACAGCAAGGTGTACCTGTCTACTCTATCCTCGATGCCCGGCGCCTTCTACCTCATCAGCGCCGCGCTCGCCGTTCCTGCCATAGCCATATTAATGTAAGTAGAACATGACAAACTAATTGAAGTTATTTTTTGCTCCCAGCGGAGCCCACTAGGGATAGAGCCTGCCGGGGCTGCGGTATTGTTCGAAAGAGTAACCGCGGCCCAGGCTATCAAAAAGCTCCAGAAGGAACACGGTGGCTTTTAGTCAGTGACAGTCTGACACTCCCTCACGCTGTCACCCACAGCAGGAGGGGTCATCTGATGATTTACCAGCGATAAAAAAGAAAATGTTATTATTTGCTGTCATCGCAGTCTAAAAACGTCCACTAGTCGACAAAGGCATCTTCCAAACTGGGGGGATTTGTCCAAAGGTAATCACCGCCCTGGGCATTTTTTAATGAGCGCAGTGTGGAATATTTTTTAGCCTTGAAGATGCTGCTGCCCATCTCCGAGTAAGGCATTTATTATCCCACTTGGTGCTGTGTGGTGATTAAACAGCCAACGTCCGTTCGCTATAGCGTTGCCTGTTTTTCAGCAGTGTTAGATATTGAGATTTGTTAGGAATGATCTAGAATGAAACCAAACAGTCGACAGCACTCCATGGAATGCGGCATTTATTCGAAAACAAAGACAACTGCTATATCAAAAAGTATATAGCCTTTATAAAAAAACAGGGGCAAGTGATATTGGCATTTGGGGAAGGACGGTGTTGGTTTGCCTTTATGCCCCTTTACTGTTTCACCTATGTAAATTACTTTTGCGGACCCTGACAGAAAGTCAACAATCACCTGTACTGTAAAACCACTACAACAATTTGTTTTTCAGTTGCCTTACCCACTTTAGCGTGACATTGTATAGGTATTCGTGTTTTCATTTACAATAGATTACATGCCACTTTTTAGGCTGATGTCTTTTAGATACTGTTGAAGTAGGTCAGCATAATTACTTGTTTTGTTATAATCAGTTCGAAGATTTTATTTAATAGTGGTAGTGGAAGTCTCTTGACCACCTTGTTATAAATTGCATTTTAAGGTATGTAACGACTAAAAAAATCTAATTAGTCCGTGTTTTAGTTTTAAAAAAAATATTGCATAAGTATTTTTTCGTTTTTCATCTTAACAAATAATTACGAAGCTACAGACCGTGGAAATTGCGCGTGACGTCACGCCTTTGTACANAAATATGGGAGTCATTGAATTCAATATACAAGATTTGATTACCTACGTTTATTTAGTTACACTTAATTAGAAAATCTAGTCACTACATTGTTGTTTCAATAACTAATCTCTTGAGAAACAGTTCAATGTTTATGCTATAGCTTAAACGAGGTTTTACCAGTTTTACTATGGGCTTATTTAAAATGGCAATTATTTTCCATAATAATAGGAATATTTAATTACAAATACTTGGTAGAGCAATATGTATTATGTTACAACCACAAAATTACATGATGACTTACTATTAATTTTATGAATAAAATAATTAAATAATGTAACGTTGACACATCTTGCATAATCTCTTCCTTATCCTTGGTCATGCAATATTAGCATCGACTATTAGTCATGATGTACAAACATGATGTTTCCGACATATTCAATTAGTTTACAAATAGGTATATATTTTCTTCCTTTAATTGATTTATTTATTTCATTTCATCTTACAAGCTATAGCTAACAGATGACACATCCAAAACGCTCATAACATTATTATACCTTATACTGATACCGAGTGGCGTAGCTACGAAGGGGCTAGCCGGGCCAGTGCTCCGGGCCCCCAAGCTCAGGGTCCCTCGAAACAGTACCTTTTCAAAGTTACACTAATTTTTACAATAAACAAAGTCAGGTTGCGACCCAACTTTGCAAACATTTCGCACTCGCTTCGCTCGCGTCCTCTACTTACTTCCTGTTCTTCTTTTTACTCAGAAAACTAAAAAAAAAGCTCGCTCTGTTCCCACATGTTACATATCCTTTTCCTTTTTTCCTTTAAGGGCCCCATTTTTCTATTTGCTCAGGGGCCCGCGGTTACCTAGCTGCCACTGCCAGACGCCACTGCTGATACTTTAGTAAATCGATCTTGTTATGAGTTTCTCCGTGTTTCGGAATGCAAATCCAGAGATAGACAGAATATTGAATTCCGCAGTAAAAGGATAAGATTATGACATGATGAAATGCAGCTACAGATTACAGTTTTCACGAAGATGAATGTTTAATTATCAGCTAAATGATTTGTTAATTCTAAACTGAATACAATGGACTGTTTTGAAATAGATTGTCAGTATTATTATGATACAAAGTAAGCTGCAATAGTTTATTCTAATTATAATAATTTCCTTGATGAAAATCTTGTAATTATTCTTAATCTCTTCATTAACCTTAGAGTCATTTCTTGACACTTAAGTCCTGTAAAGGCTTCTATTGTTTCATTCATCATTTCCACACAATAAACAATATAGATTTTTTAATCTACATAAAGATTTGATTGGCTAATTGAGAGCGCTATATTGGCGTGGAAAAATATACCCTATACTAGCTTCCACCAGCGGTTTCACCCGCTTTCCAGTGGGAACTACTGCGCGCACCCGGATAAAAAGTAGCCTATAACCTTCTTTGATAAATGGGCTATTTAACACTGAAATATTTTTTTAAATCGGACCAGTAGTTCCGGAGATTAGCGCGTTCAAACAAACAAACTCTTCAGTTTTATAATATTAGTATAGATTACCTACTCGTGGATTGCAGCTTCGACCGAAAGTGAAAGAATTTTCAAATTGGTTTAGTAGTTTCAGAGCCTATAAGGTACAAAAAATAAATTATTTCCTCTTCATAATATTAGTATTGAAAATATTATTCAGCCTTGAATATTTTAACAGTTGATGTACTCTCTGTTTTGAGATGCTTACGCGCCATTTTCTTCCTAAACTCTTTTTTTAAAGCAAAATTATAATGTTTACAGATTTACATAATACAAACTAAACTGTAACTACGCGAATAAATAGCAATAAAATGAATGAATAATCTTGTAACATCAATATTCCCATATAAGTATATTTCCTACAATCGTTTAGGAAAATAACTTACTAACAGGTTAGAAACAACTCTATTTACTCGATACTTACATGATTACGATTACTGTAATCGATATAATTGATCGTTGTATGCATAATGTATTTATTAGTAAGAGGCGTGTCTTATGCAGGCATAATTTATAATCGAATTGATTATAATTATTGCTATTTATTGCTGAGGAAGATTTAGAAAATTTTCCTATGTAAATACTTCATTAAAGGTATCGATATCGTATCATATATGAATGAATTTAAATAATGTGGGAGTGAAGGAGATGTGTTACGACTGAAATGAGTGAAATCATACTACCATGCCTGGAACCAGTGGATGTGAATAGCTGAAAATCGCGAAAATTGTAGAAAAAACGATACGGAATCAATATTATACTAAAACTTTTCCGTTACTGAGTGAGTGACTGACGAACAACTCACAGCCGTACCTAATTATTGGTCATAGTGAGCTGAAATATGGTATGTCATTCGGGAACGGGAAAAAAGGGATTTCAAGTTTTGTGCGGGTGAAACCGCTGGTAGAAGCACATATAAATGAACAATAAATTTAGTTTTGTTGGACTTAAAAGTGCGAGTGTTTTTTCTGATGCAAATGACAGTTAAAAAAAAGCCTGCAAACAACTTGAAAAATAGGTACTTACATCAAAATCTGAAATATTGACCTTTAACCCAAAAAAAATTTGTAATTTGCCTGACATTACACGAGTAGGTACTTCATAGAGTTTTTGAGGTCATCTAATCTTGGAAATGCGAACTTTAAAGGTCAATTGTCGATAACCCTGTGGAATAATTTCCTAATAATTATTAGGTCAATTACCTACTTTTAGCGTTCGTTGTATTGTTTCTATTATCTATTATTTAGTTAGTTACTTGTGTTATTGGATAAGGTATGAGGTTATAACGGTTCACACAGCTTCTTAAGGAGTTTTGTCTAATAAAATTCAAAAAATCTTCACAAAATTTAATATGATTGTTTTCTAAAATAGCAATAGTTCTTGCTTCAAAATGAGTTTCGTTAAAATGTATCAGTACAGTCAACAGCAAGTCAGTCTAGCCGAATCTGAAAAATTTTACCAATCGAACATTAACCTTCGACTATTGTGATAAGGTAGAAAATCTATTGCAGATATTTGACAGATTGTGATAATTTGATGTGCTGTATGTACCTACGAGGTCAATAACATTCAGTTGACTTAGCACAATATTTTGATAAACTAATACTAAAATCGTTGCATCACCAATTCAAAAACAATAACAGAAATATAACCAACATAGCAATAAACTGGATGTGTATTATCATATCAATAATTATTTTAATATTTATGCACATACATACAGGCAGGCCATTCATTGCTATTGAAGATCTATGAATATATCCTGTATTGAATCAGCTGAAGATCACGTTTGTGGTAATTAAAAAGCAACTGGAAATTTATGTATAAGCTGATGTTTGTAAACATGGTTAACTATAGAAATTAATGGTCTGAAGAATTAATTCAGAATCCGAATGATTAATATACAACAATTAATTAGTCATGTACTTGAGTACTGTCTCTATCTTCTCGTAATAAATAACCAAATTTAATTACGGTCTTCACACAATCTAAGTTTATACTGCAGGTAGTGATATATTGTGATATATTGTGACAAATTATTATTATTATTTATTTATTTTTGATTCATTTATTTCACATATATTTTTAAATATTTCATAAAAAATAAAAAAACAAAATATTTAACAATATAAAAATATAAATTATTTGTTAATTACTTTACCACATTGGATAGATAGGTATAGACGCCAGCACATCGACCTGCCTCAATGTGTCAAATTTCTACAATAGGCTTTCAACCTTATTACAATACTGGAAGGTTAATGTTCGATTGGTAAAATTTGTCAGTTACACATGTAGGTTGACTTGCTGTCGTTTGTACATGACAGTTCAGTACCAACAATCTGAAAAAAAGTCAGAAGACATATCTTATAAGAAGTAGCCTGTAACCTGACCTGTGTGAAGTGTTACAGAAAGAAAGACAGACTATGAATCACTATAACTAGTGAAAACCATAACATTAAGCTACTTTCCTCCAAACAATAGCAGTAACAAGATTTCTCTCTTTTCCAGGCAAAACAAGCTCTCTAATAAGCATATCAGAGGCGCTGGTGCCCGTGATATACTCTCCGGTGTACAGCAAGGTGTACCTGTCTACTCTATCCTCGATGCCCGGCGCCTTCTACCTCATCAGCGCCGCGCTCGCCGTTCCTGCCATAGCCATATTAATGTAAGTAGAACATGACAAACTAATTGAAGTTATTTTTTGCTCCCAGCGGAGCCCACTAGGGATAGAGCCTGCCGGGGCTGCGGTATTGTTCGAAAGAGTAACCGCGGCCCAGGCTATCAAAAAGCTCCAGAAGGAACACGGTGGCTTTTAGTCAGTGACAGTCTGACACTCCCTCACGCTGTCACCCACAGCAGGAGGGGTCATCTGATGATTTACCAGCGATAAAAAAGAAAATGTTATTATTTGCTGTCATCGCAGTCTAAAAACGTCCACTAGTCGACAAAGGCATCTTCCAAACTGGGGGGATTTGTCCAAAGGTAATCACCGCCCTGGGCATTTTTTAATGAGCGCAGTGTGGAATATTTTTTAGCCTTGAAGATGCTGCTGCCCATCTCCGAGTAAGGCATTTATTATCCCACTTGGTGCTGTGTGGTGATTAAACAGCCAACGTCCGTTCGCTATAGCGTTGCCTGTTTTTCAGCAGTGTTAGATATTGAGATTTGTTAGGAATGATCTAGAATGAAACCAAACAGTCGACAGCACTCCATGGAATGCGGCATTTATTCGAAAACAAAGACAACTGCTATATCAAAAAGTATATAGCCTTTATAAAAAAACAGGGGCAAGTGATATTGGCATTTGGGGAAGGACGGTGTTGGTTTGCCTTTATGCCCCTTTACTGTTTCACCTATGTAAATTACTTTTGCGGACCCTGACAGAAAGTCAACAATCACCTGTACTGTAAAACCACTACAACAATTTGTTTTTCAGTTGCCTTACCCACTTTAGCGTGACATTGTATAGGTATTCGTGTTTTCATTTACAATAGATTACATGCCACTTTTTAGGCTGATGTCTTTTAGATACTGTTGAAGTAGGTCAGCATAATTACTTGTTTTGTTATAATCAGTTCGAAGATTTTATTTAATAGTGGTAGTGGAAGTCTCTTGACCACCTTGTTATAAATTGCATTTTAAGGTATGTAACGACTAAAAAAATCTAATTAGTCCGTGTTTTAGTTTTAAAAAAAATATTGCATAAGTATTTTTTCGTTTTTCATCTTAACAAATAATTACGAAGCTACAGACCGTGGAAATTGCGCGTGACGTCACGCCTTTGTACAATTTTGACATAGGCGTGACGTCAGGACCCCCCACTCCCGAATTTTAATACTCATTATCTTTGTTATTATTGATAGATTTTTAAAAACAAAAAATACGTGTCCAATATTTTGCGATAATATAATTTACGGACTAAATGGATTTGCTTAGTTTTTACCCTGTCGTCATGCCTATTTCCACTGTGCTGATGGGGTAGGTTACGTGTTAGGTATACCTATTATATTACCTAGAGTATATCAATCAGTTTTGTGTGTGCTGAAACAATGTCCAAATTTTGTCAACACAACACATTGCCATAGTTTTACTTCTGGTATTTTGATTTATACCTTTGCAGGCTCCTTTTAAAAGGACCATCTAAACTTATCTACTTGAAACTGCCTTGGTAATGTACTTTCCATGTATCACACAAGTGCTTCCCGCAAAAGTAAGGAGCTTCTCGTAAACTTTTATCTTTACCACCATTTAAATAAACATTCTTGTTCATATCAGCATCAATCAAAATAAGTTCCAGCAGACTACACCTACTTACTTGATTCATTGATCCAGTGTACGTGTGCTTTCAACATAGAAACCTACAGAATCGAGATTCCTTCATTTTTAGAATCACCATTTTAAAAAACAGACTGATCATTTTATGAATCTAGTTGATCATTCCTATCCAAAAGCCAACCAATTAGATCCTTATTTCATGTTTCCAAAAAAGTTACTCAAAACAGTACACCACCCGTTAAGCCAATACTAATCCCACTGTATCCACAACTCGAAGACAGTCTTTCATTTAACAAACGAGCCGAAATCTCACCAATTTTGTTGTTTCTAGTACCCAATACATAACTACACGTCCGTCTGCAACCGCTCGGACATTTCAACATCGCGACAAAAAACGGCCTTGCGGTCAACTCGAGAGTCGCCCTTACTATAATTTTGTCATCTGAGACCAATGATCGATTTCTATTCACAGTAGTAGCCTTGAACTCTTATCTATTTTCTATTTATTTCCCTTTGCACGACCTTCGAGCCCTAAGAAATATTTCAAAGTAATTTTCATCATTTTTTTTTTGGAGAACCTTGAAACGTGATCTTTCGATTTAATGATAAATGGTACTCTTTGGTATTCTCGTAAAGTAATTTATGTCTATTATTAACTGTGACTGGTGTACCGTAAAATAAAAGTAATTGTACCCACTAACCTAATGGTAATAACACTTTTTATTCCCAATTTAGAAAATGTTTTATAGAATTCTAAAAGGTTAGGCATTTTCTTTTTGTTTTATTTAAATTAGTGCGGTTTGTGATTGGTCTTATTTTAGCTTAGACGATAAATGATTATAATGCCTTCTGCATTCATTGACTAACATGCTCAAGTAAGTAGGTAAGTATACCTAAGTAGATAAACCGAACATGTCATTTTATGTGGCGTGTTTAAAAGTCTATCTATTATTAAACCAATCGTACCTCCAAAAAAAACGAATAATTTATTTGGCAACCCGATAGCGCCAGCTCAAAAAAAGCCGTTAAATAATATTCCCATTAATTTATTAATGAATTAATGGTTTCCTAACAGTTTTTAATGTCATAATACAACTTAGAATCGGAGTTTTTTTACGATTCTTAGAACTGAGAATACTATTAAGCTTAAATGTAGATAATTTATTAAGAATTCTTGTAAAAAGTTGTTTTAACGAGCCTGTCTAGTGTATGTCTATTTATCTTTTCTTATCTGCTCATTATACAGTGAGATCATCGACACTCTAGCCTTTAAAACATAAGTTTCTCACGCCTATTCAATTTCGCACAGTATTTTTTTTATTTGTTTTTTATTAAACAAAAAAATATAAAAGGTACCTACGTCGCAGAAATAAAAATAACTATAATAATCAAATACCTATGTTCTTTAATTGTGCTGAATATTAAATAGAAAATATATTTGACAAAGTCTTCGGAAAATTATCATAAAGACATATCACTGCATTGGATTGGTCTCTTTCAGCCTAAAATGATTTTTGTATGCTTATTTAAAAGGGATATTTTTAGCTATGGCTTAACTACCCAAATGGCCTACCCAAATCTGTAAAATTTTACTGAACAAATTTGACAGATTGAGGTAGTCTGATGTATTGTCGTCTGTACATGTATTGAACTGTTTGGCTTAGCGAAATCTATACTAATATTATAAAGCTGAAGAGTTTGTTTGTTTGAACGCGCTAATCTCAGGAACTACTGGTCCGATTTGAAAAATTCTTTCAGTGTTAGGTATGCCATTTATCGAGGAAGGTTATAGGCTACTTTTTATCCTTGTGCACGCAGTAGTTCCCACGGGAGAGTGGGTGAAACCGCTGGCGGAAGCTAGTACATTATAGGACAAGAGTTTTATTTTGTCTAATTATTTTTATTCTTTTTTTTTCATTATATTCTTATCCGTACCTAACAACCCGTTTTGTTCTTAATTTATTTTTAAATCTAACACGCCAAGTTCTACGTTTATCGTCTTGCTGTCACCATTCTAACTGGACGGTAATATTATTGATAACCTAAGGCTTTCGCTATCTTCTTAACGTTCTGCCATTTATCACTCGATTGTGTGCCATTTACAATTTATATAATAATAATTTTGCACGAAAGGGTCGTTAAGGATTTTAAAATAGATGTAGAAATATAAATTCAATCATTATTAAAGTAGGATCTACCTTTTATCAGGGGTGTCAAAAACTTTCAAATAAATATTTTAAGCAGACATTGTTTTTGTTTTGTGGCAATTTCTAGTGCCACCATACTAATTCATCTACAATCGCAAATCCAATATAATATAATATAATATAGAACATATACCTACATTGTCTCAACCATTTATTAAATGGTCAGCACTATTTTAGAATTCTTTGATAGATAGGTACCTACAATCCATGAAAAGGAAAAGATTTTCACGAAATGTTTTGAACCGCCAAATTTTGTTCCCGATTATACCTAAGCCAAAAACCCATTGAGGTTTTCTGCATCACTTCAAAGCGTCAACCTTCATAAATTTTATGCAAAACTTTGAATAACGGTTGCCAAAAACTACCCATTAATGGAACATAAATCGTTCAACAGTCCAACTATGGCCATTAATCTGTAAGTTTCCTCAATACGATTCAATTAACTATACGAGTCATCCCACACTCATTGAGCTACAAATTTTAATCGAGTGAATCAACACAAAATCTATCGATTGAAACTCGATACCTACGTTACATTCAAAGCTAGTCTAGATAAGTTTTTCATACAGCAATGGCATGAATCACACATTTCATATTTGTGGGGAGCTCGTAAACATGAAGGGGAATAGAAAATATATCGAATATCGCAGATTGAAAGTGGAAAACGAATCAAATCCTGCTTCAATCTCGTTTGGTTTACGTATCAAGAATGTTGTGTTGTTTCCTCGTGTAGATAAACTAGCCAATTTCTGCGGTTTCACGCTCGTTTCTAAGGAACTATTTCCCGTACAAAGATAAAATATGGCGTTTTGACACGAACAATATAGCTTCTTATTGGTGGTGAAAGAATTTCAAAATCGGTTCAGCAGATCTAAAAATTACCTCTTCAAATCAGAAACTCTTTATAAGTACCTATAGTAGGAGAACCTAGGACTCCCAATACAATTCTGTAAAAGAGATATAGAATCTATTATTTTTGATCAATAACGACTTAATATCTGAGAAAGCGGTTTTCAGCAATAAAGAGCAATTCTATGCACTTATCTTACTTACACTCACTACACAGCAAATTAACCTTCCTATGTATAACAGTGATAATACTTAAGTAATTACGTTATAATAAACATTTGTACCTATTTATTCTTGTACAGACAACAGCAGGTCAACGTATACGAATCTGTCAAATTTTACCAATCGAACATTAACCTACCTCCATTCTGATAAGGTTGAAAGTCGATTGCAGAAATTTGACAGATTGTGGTAACTTGATGTGCTGTTGTCTGTACATACAACGTATAATACACGTGGCATGATTTGTTATTAGATAGATCTATCTAATAACAAATCATGCCACGTGTATTATACAGTTTTAATTCATGGAGCCATCGACAATTTAATAATTGGGGGATAAATAGTCAGGCCTTGAGACTTCCAAGCCTTATTTATTAGCATCATATGGACAGATAATGTTATAGAAATGTTATTAATATTGACTAGGTACCTTTCTACGACAGTATCTTTCTGATAGCTATCAAGGACCTTTGAAACTGACCTTTTATAGGTACTCCAAATGACTTACAAATTACCTACACATTAAAAGATGTGACCCGACTGAATTTCGAACTGAGGACATTTTTGGGCACCCCACAGATTTTTCCCTGCAAACGTAAAATATATCGGCTCATTGATAAATTTTAATACAAGTAAATATCGCCTAACCTTATTTTTTTTTCTCTTTCACAGAGCAATTTTCATCCTCCGAAGAAAAGACGAGCGCGAACTTGCGGCGCGGGCGCCCGAACCTAAACCTAAGGAGAATGAAATCACTCGTTTTTGATAGATATTTATTATTGTTAAGCGTTAATGTTAATTATAGATATGCGAAAAATCTCAATAAAATTAAGGTTTGTATAGAATCGTGTGTATTTTTGTTTTACATGCCCGAACGAATAGGTTATTTACAAAATCCAATAAAGTTAGCCAAAAAAGTTATCGTGTTTTTTATTTACATTAAAATTTTCACCAAAAAAAGTCATAAGAAAAAACTAGAAGAAATATTATTTTTAGGTTACCAATGCTACACAATAATTCTTAATTCAACCATTTTAATTTAACTTAGGGCTTATGATTTCAAAGATCGGCTTCAGTGAAACCATACAAAGGCAAATGAACGATTTAGTCGTAGTCATTCAATAAATTAAAGCTGACTTAACAGTAGGTACCTAACTATTATTGTTTATATGTTTTTGTTAAGCATGTTCTTTGTACCTAAATATTATGTACCTAACTACTTACCTACATCAACAGACTCCTAAAATTAGGTACTAACCTACCTACCTCCTTACAGTTCAAAGATGACACGGAAGAGCCCTATCGGTGTACATAATACATTTTATTTTAATTAATTGTATTGTGTCTAACAAATTATCATTGTTTACTATAATACTTTATTGAAGATAACCCGTCTTGATAGTTGTCAGTTCATTGCCTTTTTTACACAAAAGAGGTCTTATACCACTGTACAGACAAAAGGGTTCTTTAAAGTAATCCAGTGGTCATGCGGTCCTAACTTTCCCATAGTACCTAAGTGAACACCCTAAAGGCTCGTTTTACAGGTTCCAGATAAAGTTCTAGACAACTATCTGACAGTTAATCCCATAGAAAAGGACTCAAAATTAAAAAAATGTTTCTATGGCAGTAATTGTCTGACATAAATTTTGATTACTGAAAAACCAACCCCTTTGGTAGTAATTTATATCGTAGACATTTCTTAACCTCTTAGCAGCCACGAGATCTGGTTGAACATTGAGTCTACGCTTGTTGTTGCTGTGGGTGATCATCCATTTCGGAAAACTTAACGTGCTTAACCACTAGAGATAGAAAATCGGCTATCATTTGTCATAATTTAGATACACTTAGGACCTGCTAAGGCACGCAAAAGGTTAGAACTTGAATCCAGCTTAGTACTTAATCATAATTAGGTAATTGAAATATTTAATTTGTGAACAAAGGCTATCTACCCAAATTGTGCTCATTACGCGGATAACCGACTCAAATATTTATACAAGATATATATAATTAGGTCATTTAAACTTAATTTAATTGTAAACAGTATTATTATCAAATTCGTAGCTTTATCAGGGGTTAGACACGTGATCAACATTTGTTTTTAGATAAGAGATTTTTGTTAATGCATTCCGAGGTCTGTTTTAGCGTCAGTTCCTATTAGAATCCCAAAAGTTAGGGTGTTGGGAGGAGTGGGAGATTTGCAAGTTTACTGAAATGATGTCTCTAGCAGAGGTAATAAATAACCCACTAATTCATATGAAGAAAAAACTATATCACTCAAGAGGTAGGTATCTATCTATAGGTACTAATATTATAAAGCTGAAGAGTTTGTTTGTTTGTTTGAACGTGCTAATCTCAGGATCTACCGGTCCGATTTGAAAAAATCTTTCAGTGTTAGATAGCCCATTTATCGAGGAAGGTTATAGGCTACTTTACTACTTTTACTACTTTTTATCCAGGTGCGCGCAGTAGTTCCCACGGGAAAGTGGGTGAAACCGCTGGCCGAAGCTAGTTACATAATATGTGTGACTGTACTGTCTACGAATTGTCTTGGCCGGTCTTTTAATTTAGACTTTGACGAAACCTCCACCTATATGAAACAGTTAGTCATTGACGATATCCTATACCCACCTACTTAGGTACCCAAACTTCCCAATGTTCCATCCGAAGGAACTATACCTACGTAATAACAACTTGGGTTATTTCTTTTCTCGAACGTCAAAGCTATTTCGTACCTATATGTAGGACAGACACCACATCAAGTTACCACAAACTGATAAATTTCTGCAATAGATTTTCAACCTTATCACAATAGAGGAAGGTTAATGTTTGATTGGTAAAATTTGTCAGATTCGGGTACGGTGACCTGCTGTTGCCTGTACCTGCCCATATGGTAGACAAATAATATGGTGACACGTACGTAGGTGTACAGAATCACTAATTGGAAGTGCCTATCAGTAAATTAGTTCCTTAATCTAGATAATAACAGTTTGTATCACATTGAGTTGCCAAAAGCTTCGTGTTTGCGAAGTGCCATCAGTTTCATTAGGATTATTAATCCATCCGTTTACCAAGCAATTCAATTTCTCTTCAATGCTATTAAGTAATTTGGGAATAATTGTATTTTCTTTTGTCAACATTCCTGCCTATTGAATCTTGTATACTAGGTAGTATAACTAAGGAAAGCTTCCAGAAGTTCTAGAAGATAAATGCTACAATCGGAATGCAATTAAAAAACTCAATACTTACTACACTTAAAGTTTATTCTTTAGTCTAATTTGATACAATACAAAATATTATATACACATGATTCTAAAAGGAACTGTACAAAAATATTAAAATTTAAGTTTGAAGTCTTTGGACTGCGTCTTCGTGGGTGCCTTGGGCCACTTGCTCTTGCCGTCTATGAGCATCTTGATGTACCGGCCCTGCTGGTCTGAAGGTAGAGTCACTCCCAGAGCTTCACAATTCCTTATAATTTCTGCACAACCGCGAATATCTCTGTTTCTTACTGTAACAAAAGTGAGAGAGGGTGTTTACGATATTTAGGTCTATTAGGTACCTACTGCCGTGTTCTCGGGTCCGATTCCTGGGTCGGACTGAAATCGCTTAGTGGGTTTTAGGAACTTTCACAAAGCAGCCCAGAGTCTGGAAGGTGGCGGCTTACGCTGCTATGCCTTGGAGGGAACGTTAAGCCCCCGAATGCTACTCATGTAGCCGACGTTCATACAATTCCAGGTTAGATGCAGGCAGATATGAGAAAATTTTAACAATAGGGCTGGTTTGGTGATTAAATCTAAAGCTCACTTGATAAGAAGGTCTGGTTTAGCATATTAAANTAGGTAATTAACACTATGTTCTAACGAAGAAACCAATCTGTTACCCTGATATTCACTGAAAACTAGCAGCTACAAATGAAAGATCAAAGGCACAATAAATATTATCTAAATATACCCCATTCGCTTTCACACGTGTTTAGATTTAGATTTATTTATTTGTCAGAATAATGCAGGACTATTACAGGACCGACTCAGTGGCGTAGCGTGGCGGGGGCGGGGGGGGGGCGGCCCGCCCCGGGCGGCACGTTTTAGGGGGCGGCAAAATGTAAGAAAGGAAGAAAGAAACATTTACTTATTTATTATTTAATTATGTATTGTATAATCTGCAAGCTAAAAAACATTTCGCGCTCGCTTCGCTCGCGCATTTACAATCCTCAACTGTGTTTATTGTTTAAACATCAAACTAACAAAATTATAAGCGCCCGTTTCGTTCGCGCCTTTTCAATGCTCTCACTTCTTTTTTCTATGTTAACCTTTTAGAGATAAAACTAGAAAAAAATTCGCGCTCGCTTCGCTCGCGCCTTTTCAATGGTTTCCCTCATTTTTTTCTGTCTTTATCTTTTAGACACAAATCTTGTACTTTGTACATTCTGATACCAAACCGAAAAAATGGCGTATGCCGAAGCGCGGTGGGGCGGCAAGCATTCGATATAAAAATAAGTTTTACAACTATCCGACTTTAATTACGAAAATGTATAAACATGTGTACATTTGAAAAACAAAGAAATAACGGGGGTTACGAAATAGTTTTTCATGGAAAGGGGGTCGTGCTATGAGAAAGGTCGAAAAACATTGCTCTAGTTAGAGGGAGGAAAGTGTACCTTCTTGAAAAAATATTTTTTTCTTTCTCTCTGAAACAATATTTTGCTGTAGACATTGAAGGTGCACTAAAAGAATTTGCTTTGAAAAATTAAAGAT
>NWSH02000210.1:6885154-6899989 GCA_002382865.2 Heliothis virescens
AAAAAAGGTAAAAAAAACTTTTTAAGTTAAACGGTTTTATGGTAAGCAGATAAATGTACTAAAAGCTAAAAAATAAACAAAATAAAACAAATTTTAAACATATGCATTGATTACACTAAAATAAAATCGTGGGGCACGTGCAATATTTTATAATCGTCAGTTAAAATCTGCCCCACGATTTTATTTTAGTGTAATCAATGCATATGTTTAAAATTTGTTTTATTTTGTTTATTTTTTAGCTTTTAGTACATTTATCTGCTTACCATAAAACCGTTTAACTTAAAAAGTTTTTTTTACCTTTTTTTATTTATAATAAATACAGTTACTGAAATTCTACGTTATTAAAAATAATGCACCAAAACCTTCAATGAATTAAAAATATCTTTAGAAACAATATTTGTAAGTAATTATTTTACAAATGTATTTTTTTTTTCATTTTCCCATTCCGTTTCCCATTTCATGTTTATTCCCAACTCGCTCCTCGTCCCCACACTAGTAATAACTGTCGTACGGAATGTCCAACATTGTGTTGATCCACGTCTGAGAGGTCAAACCGCGGCGCTGCGGTCGCGATGTATCGGCCAAGCTATTAATAGACTGGAATGAGGCGTTTGGAATCAACCAATTGATTGGAAATCTGCGAAAATGTTTATTTATTTTTTGTATTTTTAACTAGATTTAAAATAGTTCATCTTTTTCTTTCTTTGGCAACTTTCGTCGCAATTGAGAGAAATAAATAAACAAACTATAAAGTTAGTAAGGATGTTTTAGCGTATGGAATTCAATTTCAGAATGTAAGTAGAAGAAACTTTCGCAGTGAATGTAGAAAAAACTTACAATCTAAGAAATGTCATGAAAATTCACGTTATGACTTTCAGCTGCCTACCTTTGTTCAGTACCTACCACTGGAATACACAACAAGTAATGTGAAGTTCATCAAACTCTGAATGATATACGAGGTAGATAATAGTTCTTATTAATTCCGTGTAATAAGCGGTCAGAAACATTTTGATTTATTAACTAAATGAATTACGACCGACCACAAAACATTAGCGTAAAGTGAGTACATACTCATAAAAATCTGCCTAATTATTTTTAATTACTGAAATACCGTGTCTCATTTATATTCATCTATTAAAACATAGTTTGGTCAACAGATTCACGAATGGCGTCTCAAAGTGTTGCCATATTGCCAATTAAGCGAATCAGTGTTCCGATCATCGTCGCAAATAGAATTTCTCAAATGTAGATAGCATTAGATTCAATGCTCATTATTTGTAAGTAGCAACTTTAGAGCACGATGAAAACTTTTTTGGGTAGCCTTTATTTACCGATGGGAACCTACCTAAGGGTTGATTTTGTTTGTTCAGTGTGAGTCAAGTAATTATTAATCAAATAGGTAAATAAAGAAATGATGACATACACTTCTAACTCCCTCTCAAATGAAGTTCTAATAATAAAAGAACATAACAGCATAGCATTACTTACAGACAGCTACCATAAAAGTTTTCTTCACACGTTTTTACTACCTCAGAATCATGCAAACATAACACAATCGAGTTATAAAGCTCTCAGATTTCTCCTCAAACGTGCAAACTTCATGAAAAGGCCGTTAGTTCTCTAGATTAGCGCACGTAAGACGAACAATATTTCACCATGATTTGGTTAGCACGTCTTCTGATCCGGTCGCAAAGGCGCCGATCGTATAAAGTGCTAAAGAAAACAGACCGCCCACAGACTTGCAAATACGTTGCCATTATAATGACGCTCGTCAACTGTTTGTATTGAACCGATACTAAAGTTTTATTGTAAGGCCTTCAGAACTTTATGCGAAGCATGATTGGAAACCGTAATTGATTCTTGTATAAAATCTAAGACGACAGTATGTTTGTTCGTCTTTTATTGCCCAAATCTTTGTAAAGGCAAGGCCCGTTTATATATTTCGGACATGATAATAAAATTTTGCTACAAATGTAAAGACGACAGTTTGCAATCTTGCGAGATATATTCTATTCTAACGGTATTTTTAATCTTATGGTGATATACAAATGTAAGTATTTAAGAGCTCGTGCCTAAGTCAAAGTCACGCGGATCGATCGATCATAAGGATCGGTCCGTGGATGGGTCATGAAGATTCTTCCGTGTTTAGCAAACCACGATAAATGGGTGGGCCCCGGCTGTCATTTGTACATCTTTGGCAGTCCTTACGGGTAATCAGAAGCCAGTAAGTCTGACAACCTGTCTTACCAAGGGGTATCTGGTAGCCCCAGTAGCTGGGTCGTGGAGGTCAGATAGGCAGTCGCTCCATGTAAAACTCTGGTTCTCAGCTGCAACCGGTTAGACTGAAAGCCGACCCCAAAGTAGTTGGCAAAGGCTAGGCAGATGATGTAAGTACTTAATTGGATATACATACATCTTAAGTGCAATTTTATGCACCCGACACCCAATATAGCATGGAGCAGTAGCAATTAATTCACCATATCAAACGATTGTGACTGCAGCTGTCTGCTTTGTTTATGACGCGGCGCAATCAAAGACATCGATAAGATACGAGATCGTGTAGTTAAATTAACTTAATTAATCGATTTCCACTTTAAATGAGATTACATTGAGAACTGTGGCATATTGTTTCACAATGATCGAGCCTTATCGATCACTATCTGAGAATTCGCATTGATCGCCGATATAAGCGATGTATTCACTGATGTCGGTTTTATCAAAGAAAAGATTGGAGGTCGTTAATTAATTGCTAAGAAACTGTTCAGGCCTTAAAGAGTGTCGTTGTGAGTAAAAGTTGGAAACTCAAACGGCCTTTATTTCCGTCTATGTTATTTCACTGTCTTGTTTTCGAGTAGGTAGATAATTAGATATGTAACTATACCGAAAGTCTTTTATGCATTTAAGATGAGCTTTTAGATATTTATTAGCTTGTACGAGATTTTATAGCTTTGCCCTGAAAATCGATATTTTAATGTTCACATTCACAAGTTCTGACAATGTACTAAGGGTTAAACTATAATTTTAATTGATCAAACATTATTTCGCAATAAAATTATGAACGCTACGTGCACTATCGAATATATTCCAACACTTCATTTCATAGTGTGCTCATTAAAAAGCTGACAATTTATTCAAATGTTAAAACATCATTCAACGAATAACATTGCTATTTGTTACATTCACATCCTTATATTTGAACCTCATAACTTAGTGTACAGACGACAGCAGATCAAGTTACCACGATCTGTCAAACTGCAATAGATTTTCAACCCTATCACAATATTGGAAGGTTACCGTTCGATTGGTAAAATTTGTCAGTTTCGTGTAGGTTGACTTGCTGTAGTCTGTACCATACACTGCAGACTAGACAGTCGGTCTGATGGTAGGCTAAAAATTTTTTTTTTTTTTCTAGAACGTCATGAATCTGGCCAAAATGTTTAGTCCGTCTAATCCCGGCGAAGTACCTGATCATTGTAATGTGCATACTATCATTCATCTTCATACTGATTTATGGGTCAACTAACTATCGGCCGACTAACTGCAGAATTCAATATCTTGTGTATCTCTGAATTTGCTTTCTAGAGATAAGAATTAGACATCACTTGTACCTATGGAATCAATCTCAAAATTCTATCTCTAGTAGGCAAATTTAGAGATAGATAGGTTTTTGGGAACGGCCGTAAGTCTGCAGTGTGTGTGTACGCTTACTTCACGAATACTCTCAAGCCACACTCTCTGTCAACGAACCAACATGGACGGGCTCGTAAAATATTATTTTAAAACATATCTAAGTTTCTCAGACAATGAACAATGTACACGACCGCCCCGAGCTAGGAGAAACAATAGGCTCCCCTTAACTTTCATACGATTGAGTTAGGTCTAGCAACGGGACAATTTATGCAGATCTCTAGATTTTGTGTGCTGAGACTTTCGTTGATTTAAGAGGCGTGGCTGTAACGCCTGTAATGCTATCTTCGATACTTATCATTCGATGTCATTCTAAGACTTGTTGTACTAGTCATTGTTCTTTTATTATAAAGCTTCGTAAGTATGTACTTTATAAATCTTCACCCTCCCGCCTTTATCCGAGTTTGTTTGGTATCGGCGCAGCATGTTTTCTTCTCCAATACTCTTCTATCTGGAGTCATCTCACATGTAACACCCTTCCTTCTAGCCATATCGACTTTCACACATTATGTTCTGCTGCAGTTTATTGATTATTGAAATTACAAACTTTTTCTCAATAATTATCTACCATATTTTACTACTTCGCTATTACTAGTCGCACATCAAAATTAACTTTAAAATATATTTATGATTCTAACAAGAACGTGAGCACTGAAAAGTCATTTATAATTATAAATCTAACATACGGAAACTTATAGACATGACGATCTGTTTATGAGCCAAAACATCCTCGGAGCGACTGCGGCTGTGGTTTAGGATAGCTTTGTAACTTAACTAACTTAAACTGGTGTATTCGTGACTTAACTTTAAACAGTGGTACCTAGCTTTGTGATATTGTGGTGGAGTTAACTCCATAGATGTAGGCTCAGCTTTTGACTTTCAATGGCTTTGAGTTTACACAAAAAACCGACTGCAAAAAAACTTACTGAAATAAAGAATTACTTACGAAGTAGTCTTAAAAGACATCATCATTTGTCTATCAAAATCTGAATGCCATTTTTCACAAGACCAGGCTTTCTACAATAGACATTTCCAATCTTATATGCCGTTATTTTATTTAAATGTGAAAACAAGAAGCTTCTGTATTCTTACATTTTTGACAAACTCTCTAGTGCTATTAGATCGTATATTTGAAGCAAACAGTAAGTCAAAAAATAAACTCATATTTTACTTCTCCTACGCGGAAACGAAAATTAAGTGGTCGCAACACCGAACATGTTTACAGGCGCCAAGCCCGACCTTTACTCATCTGTCCAACTTATTGCAACCTTTATACCCTACGGTACCGCTGCACACAACTCATTCCCTTGCATTCCCCATGGTGAAATTGTTATATTTATGTGTTTGCTAACTAGCAGAATTTCTGACTTTTGTAGCCGCATCCCGCATCCCGCATCCCGTGGGAACTACATGGCGCACCCAGATAAAAAGTAGACTATAGCTTTCCTTGATAAATGGGCTATCTAACACTGAAAGAATTTTTCAAATGGGACCAGTAGTTCCTGAGATTAGCGCGTTCAAACAAACAAACTCTTCAGCTTTATAATATTATAGTATAGATAGGGCGAATAGAAATTAAGTGAAGTAGGTTAAACATTTTTTGGGAAAAAGTTTATCGTACCTATAGTGTTTTCATCGTGGACAGTAGATACTGTGGATAGCTTAGGCTTTTGTTAGTAAAACAACCATAGATAATTAAATAAGTAAGGACATTTTGTGATTTTTTTTATTAAGTAAAGACATTGATAAAGAAGGTATGAAGATAGACGGAATTCTACAACCTCCCAGGATGTTTGTGAAACTGCGGAAACGGTAAGTATATTAAAACTAATAACAAAAGCCTTAAAGCTTTTCAAAAAAAAAAGTCTTAGTGGAAAGCTGTCGCTTTCATGAAATATAAAAACATCTTCATTTACTTCGTAGTAAGCTTTCAAAGAATAAACTCGCGTTGTGTGCAAGCAATAATTTACGCCCATGTTATTCCATGAATACAGCATTGCCAATACGGGAACCTAACAGTTACCGCATAAAGGCAAATACACAAACTTGTACCTTTGTTCATCAAAAGAGATAATATGAAAGTAAGAATAAATACATTTCCTAGAACAATATATATAATTATGTTGTACAGAAGTCACCAAGCGAACCTACCTTAGTCTGTCAAATTTCTCCAATAGATTTTCAACCTTATCACAATGGAGGAAGGTTAATGTTCGATTGGTGTTTGATAGATTCGGCTAGGTTGACCTGCTGGCTTTTTATTGTAATAGCTACAGGTGTGCATGCAGAATTATTGATTTTCCAGCAGTAAGTATGGGTCATGGTTGAATGTTTTTTCTTGTTCATAGGTATTAATGTTTGTAGAAGCCTTTATTGCGAGTATTCAGGCCAAGGATAGGCTGAAAGGTTGATTATTTATCAAAGCTAGTGCTATTTAACAAACATTTTATAAAATGGGTGGATATAGAACTTAAATTATGTACCTATGTTGCTTGAAAGAGATAAAAGCATCAAATGTAGTAATTTTATATGTAATTTTTTTTTCGACAAAAATCCTACATTTACTTAGCCGCCCACTGGAAATGTTTCATCTTATAATTATAACCTCTTTAGCAAGAACTTTTTTTGTTCGTGTAAAATGTTTTGAATACACGATACGAATGTCCTTTTAAATGACTACTTAACATCCAACATATGATAATTCTTATCTTTTGCACATTAAAACTAAAATCTTTGCTCTAAATTCGCAAAATTTCCGATAAAAATTAAAAAGTCTCTGATTAAAAAACAATAAAAGGTTGATTTAGACCGAATTCTAAATACATTTGTGTTTCAAAATGTGCCGCCAAAGGAAATTGCCAAATTCCTATGCTAATTTTGGTAAAATTCCTTTTAATAGCTTGAAATATATTAAGATCTCGTTATTTCTCTATTAAATCAGACCAGTTAAAATATGCGTAAAATATATGAATAAAAATAAAATTAATTGTACTATTAATTGCTTCATTATTATAGGTTGTTTGGGTACATCATAATCTTTTTATGATATGCTTATATTATTAGAAGATTTATTCTATTTAGCTAGACATAAAATATCATTCAACAATTTCCGTGCCAGTTCTAAACAGGTCTTTAAAAACTAAATTACCAAAGTTTTTATACATAAATTAATGTAAAATTAAATTGTTATCTTCCTTTTCATCTTCTTCTTCCCGAGGGATTTCTTTTCGCACCAGGATAAAAAGTACCCTATGTGTTATTTTTGATAAATAAGCTATTTAATTGCCAAGTTTCATCAAAGTATTTCAGCTCTTTGCACGTGGAAGAGTAACAATCTTAGGTACAGCCTCACAAACGTTCCCAATTAAAATAATAAAAAAAGTCGACAGGGCATTCCAAAAGTGGCCTTTTCACAGGACATTCTAAGACATCCTATTTCATCTGAATATCTGAGACGTTCATCTCAAGTACGTCATATGGAAATGGCGGGCATAGCGGGACAGTCCGTGCCATGTAAATGTATGTGCCGTGCACAGTTTTATGGACACCCTCGTTATACGACAATTAGCTGTCATCGGCGCTTCTCACTGCTGCGAGATAGAATCGAGACATGTATGGAGTCGGAGAAATTGAAATATTTGTTCAAATAAATAATAAAGGTAATTTGTTTTTCTTTACTACCATGTTTTTTTGTACCATTTAGGAATCCTGTGCGTTGGCAATGCGATACTCAATCTCGAAATACCCGATCAAAGACGCAGGGGCAGGCCAAAACTACGTACACTCATCCAGAGTGTCATAAAGAAAGAAATGGAAAGCTGCGAACTCGAAGTAAAGAAAGAAATACACGTCCTTGCCATACCTGTTTAATGAAATATTATAAAAACATCACGCGTAAATCTAATTCTTATCTGCTTAATTTATCATAATTTTCGTTCTCCAAATCATAGATTAAAATAAATTCAATATATGCAGTAGGTATAATATATTTATGTTTCGAAATTAATGTGGTCGTGGGAAAATTATTTCTGCGTGTAAATTATTACCAGTGCATTGATCCGAATGAAATTAATTACTTCCTATATTGGTTTTGTTTGTTTATTATTCACAGCTTTATATGTAAATTAATCTCTGTAGATACATATGTTTTATTCGCAGGTATCGTAAAACGCAGCTGCAATATTATTTTATTAAATAAATATTTCATTGAAAATATTAACTTTGCAAAACATTTTGCAACCTTACTATACATAGTAATTAAACACCCTTTAACTGCCAATAACAAGTTGGTTATGATTATTTTTATAGGAAAGAAAAAAAAAAATTTATACATATTGATTTGAACAAACAAAGCTTAGCCCAAAAAGAAAAGGCTTAAACAGCCTTTAATAAAAAAAAAAACAATATTACCCAGGGCGACTCCACGCTATCCCTATTCGATCCACGCACAGTCGGCATCTAGTCCCAGCGCAACGCTGGCGTCACCGCGGCGGCTCCTCAGATGCTGTTAGCGCGACTTTCGCGACACATCACCGTGACACCACAGTTCTACCCTGCCTAATGAACACGTACGCTTTGCTCTGTCTGACACTCCTTGTTTAGCTTAAATAGATGGTTGAATCTACAGAAAATTATCATTAGCAGAATCTATAAATTTTGACATAAACATCATGAAAATGACTTCATTCCATGTATTCCATTGATTTCCTTAATGGTTATTAGCAGAGGGTATAAAAAAAACTGCACCTAAATATTATCCGGCAAGATTCGGATTTATTAATCTATAAGCTATCCTTAACTTAAATCTATTGGTGGAATGCGGTGCTCGGTTTTTGCACACTACCTACTACCTCCAGGGCCTGCACTATTTCATGAATCTGAGGGAATACGCTTTCAAATTGTTAAAAACAAATGACACGTCAATGACGTCACGCACAAAATGACAAAGACAACAATATTCGACTAGGCACTCTGTCTCTCTCTCTCTCACTTATAAAAATGCTTTCAAATAATTAAAAACAAATGACATGTCAATGACGTCACGCACGAAATGACAAAGACAACAATATTGCAATAGGCGCTCTGTCTCTCTCACTCACTTATAAAAATGCTTTCAAATTTTTAAAAACAAATGACACGTCAATGACGTCACGCACGAAATGACAAAGACAACAATATCCACCGGACACTCTGTCTCTCTCTTTCATAAAAATGCTTTCAAATATTGTTAATGTATTTGTTATTGTACCAGGACAACATATCTTACATAAACATACTAATAATCGAGTGTCGATGATACTGCTAACTATATAGCAGGCCAGCATAAAATGTTTGAACTACATCCCTCAGGACGCGGGTGAAACCGCGAGGAACAGCTGATTAGACAGGGGTTACACGATCAGTCTGGCGTCAGTCAATTCCATCAGTCTGGTCATGAATGATGGGAGAATGATCGTGTAACCGGGTGACTGACGGACTGATGGTGCAAAATGTACCGTGTTTCTTGCCCGTCAATCTTTCGTCAGTCTGTGACTGATGCCAGAATGACGCCAGACTGATCGTGTAACCCCTGTCTTAGCTATAAAACAAAAGTTGAGTGACACACAACCCTAATTGAATGTTTCCAACCCACTTTAAATCAGTTCCCTTCCTTTGTGAAAACAATGCCAATTTGCAAACGATTGTAAAACTTTCATCTTACATTAATTAATTATAATTGAAAAGTTTGTAGCTTTAATGGGACGCGAACAAAGAACGATCTACTTTTCATGTTACAGTTCAATTAATTTCAAAACTCTTAATTTGACAATACAGTTAAACTTATGGAATATACAGGAGTAAAGATTTATTAACCCTTGTATTGAGTAATTCACATTTGTTAGTATACGGATGAAGAAATTTGCAGCAATCTAACAAAGAGGGAAAGTTTGTTTTGTACTGGAATAATCTACGGAAATACTGAACCAATTTAAAGTTTTCTATCGACAAATAGAAAGGTAAATCTTCTCGTTGAAGTAATTTTACTTAGAAATTTTCTTTGACAAATAAATCTCAATCATGTCATGCTAAACAATTAAGAATTGCAGAAGATATAGATCTCTTGTGATGAAACTTGTAAAATTTTCCGAGGAAGATATCAGTAACCCATCTATTTTAACTCAGAAAGTAAGTAGGTACGTATACCTATTCATTAACTGCGGTATTCAATAATTTAAATAAGTATCTCTGGATTGGGCTACTAGAGGCGCAATCTTGACATAATCCGAGTAATGTCAAATTCCTATCTCTAGTAAGCTAATCAACAAATAGATATAATATTGGGAACGGCCCTAATCTTCGTTCAACCTCGATATTTCATGTTTATCCCACAAATCAATAATGTATGGATAGGCACGCACTTTAATCGAATAAGTACCGTATTTCGAACTCCTTTTAACGTTTTTTAAGCTCATCACCACAAACCGCAGCTAATGGTTATATTTAGCGATCAAAGCACTAATAAGGTGTTGGAGAATTCGGTAACGAATGTGATAAATGATATCGTTCAGTGTTGTGTTACCCGACGCGCCGTGGGGCGTGAGAAACAACACGTCTTTGGGCGATATCTCGTGTTTCAACCTACTCGTGTTAGAATTGGTGTGCTCTTTACTGTACTTTGGTGGTCGCCATTGCACCCGTCTTTCCGTCCTTCATAGAAGTGCCATCGAAGGGTATAATATATTGCCATTTTGGCGGCACATTGCTGTATAGGTACTTTAAGAAATTAAATTATAAAAAAAATCAAATTATGGAATTACTCAAAACGTACAAAGTATTTTCAAATAAATGAAAAGTCAACATGACGAGTTTAGGGATCCAAATTCTCAGATGTATTCTTTTCTCTGGCCTACACAAATTTCGTACAATAAACAAACATTCAATAAATACTGCAATATGACTAGCGTAGATTCTCAAGCAACAAAGCGGCACAAACTACTTTGTCCACAGAAACTTCACGATTGTCCACTGCTCACGTGTCAAGTGACGATCAATTATTGTGGCCAAGTAAAGCCGAACAAACAACTTGGCTGAACAACGGATTAGTTTACTGAACAACTAGCAGGAAGGGATCGACGTGTTGACATACTGACCCTGTATAGTATCAGATTATTGCAAACGACTGTTTTTTGTTTTGCTATTGTATTTTTATGTGAATTGCGATGGAGTTGTGAAAATGATTTAATTTAATATTTTATTAAAAATACGCTGTACAGGTTACTGTACACTGTACCTGTACCTGTACTGACGCTGCCAAATGAACAAATGTATTTGACTATCCAAAAGTGCCACGCTTTTATCAAGTGGGCAAGTAATGTAATTAAGTAAGTTTTTAAATAATTAAAAAAGTTCGTAAAAATATTATATGTACTAGATAAAATAATGTAACATAACTAAGACTAGAATGTCGTGAAACGTGAGGTACGTGCCGATGGGTGAAAATTCATAAAACCACGTTTTTCAGTAATTTTGTTTCTTTATTGGAGACGGCCCTGAAATTCATGGTCAGTAGATCATTAACTGAATACAATATGTATTTATGTAATTAATATTTATGAGATGTGTAGTTAATAAACATTTAGTGGTATTACAAATAGAAGGAATGAAATCTAAATTAAGATTTTTAGAAGTCAAAAACCTTACACAAAAACAAACATACAAAATATGCGTATCTACATTGAATTCTTTCTCAGTATAAACACTAAATCAAATTTAACATCCCAGGTACGATAAAGTCATAAACAATTGCCTGTAATTTACATATTTTCGACGCAAATTAAAATTTTCTTCAGCATTTTAGCAGCCAGACGTTCCCAAACATAGACTTCATGATTTACTAGACAAGAACAATAGACAAGCTACATCAAAGAGGTCAAAGTTCTTATACCTAGACTATGGAATGGGTGCAATGTTCTACTTTATTCAGACGTTTTATCCAACACTGTTTTTAATGGTTACCTAATTATAAAAATTCTGCTCTTTAGTTATAGTGTGCTAAATATAGAAATATCGTTTTTGCAGTGTTTCTTATCAATCTTTAATAGATTTAATAGATGTAAGATTGTAAAATCGTAATCAAATTTCGAAACAAAAACTAATAATGGAAAAAAATCTCGCGTTCCAATTGAGAACCTCCTACTTTGAAGTCGGGTAAAAACATGAAAATCTACTCTCTATTGTAAAGTTGAGCCAAATAAATAATGTTTTTTTTTACTGAAAACTTTTTCATGAAATGTTTAGTTCTACCATAGCTCATCCACACTGAAACAATAGCGTACTGCTATTAAAAAAAAAATACGTGACGGAACTATGATGCCATGGCATTGTCATTTATTTAATGGCCCATCAGATGAATAAAAAAACAGCTTATGAAAGGAAATCATTGGTCCACGAAGTTGACATTTCAGCGTTAGGTAATTGTATGGTCTGAATATTTTGCTCGTATCTGCGAATCATGTTTTTCGTATCGTTACTGCAAAAATAACTTACTAATATTCCAGACTTAAAGTTTATAATCTTTGATTCGTATTTATAAAACACAACTAAAAGGTTTTTCGGCATTGATGGTAGAGGAGTCTCAATCACTAGTGGTCTTTATTGGAATACTAGCTTCTGCCAGAGGTTTCACCCGCGTTCCGTGGGAATTGCAACGCGCACTCGGATAAAAAGTATTCTATAGCCTTCCTCGATAAATGGGCTATCTAACACTGAAAGAATTTTTCAAATCGGACCAGTGGTACCTGAGATTAGCGCGTTCAAACAAACAAACTCTTCAGCTTTATAATATTAGTAAAGAATGTTTTGAATGACACTATATTATAATCATCATCAGCCGTTTTTATCGTCCCACTGCAGGGCACACGCCTCCTCTTACACAGAGAAAGATTGAGCGATCAACACTACCTATATCCTTACTATCCTTATCCTTATCCTTATCCTTACTTAATATTATAAATCGGAAAGTGAGTGAGTTTGTTTGTTTGTTTGTTCCGCTTTCACGCCGTAACTACTGAACCGATTGCTTTGAAATTTTGCAGACGTAAAGTTAGAAGTCCGGATTAAATAATAGGGTACTTTTTATCCCGAAAAAAATAGATATTCCCGAGGGAAAACAAAAATATTGTTTGCTTGATGGATGGATTGTAGATGGCGCTGTGTGTCGTAAGTAAGGATATAACCAAATTCCACGCGGGCGAAGCCGCGGGCGGAAAGCTAGTCATACATAATTCATAAAACTAGGTAAAGCGGCTAATCTGTAAAATTTTCACATAACTAACAGTCTGCCCTTAAAACTAATGTTCTGGTTTGTATCTATTGTATAGTAAAAGTGTTATACTAACCTATTTATATTTTTTGTTATTTCCTGCGGATGGAAGCAATTTTCTCAAGAACTTTACCTATATATAAATAGCTGTTTCCCCGCGATTTCATCCGTGTACCGTTGGAGCTACTGCCCGTACCCGGATAAAATATAGCCTAATTGCGGAAATCAATATTCTGTCTATCTCTGGATTTGCTTACTAGTGATAGAATTTTGACATTAGCCCCATACAAGTAATGTCAAATTCCTATCTCTGGTAAGTAAATCCAGAGATAGATAGGTTATTGGGAACGGCCGTAAGTTACTCGGGGATAGCTTAACTTCCCAACGATGGAAGAATTTTTCAAATCGATCTAGGACTTTTTGAGCCAATTCGTTACAAACAAACTTACATAGCAATCTTTTCTCCTTACAATATTAATTTCTTCACACAGAAAAATGATACCATTATTTTTCCTCGATAGGTATTTACAGATAGCTATTTCAAATGGTGGTTTTAATAAAATCTGTGACAATATTAGATTAATTCAAGATATTTTTTACTAACTATTCCCCCCCAGCGACGCCCTAAGCCGAGGTCCGTACCCCACAGGGGGTGCCCTTAGCGTTGTCGCTTAGTTCATAAGAATTTTTGCCCTGGCTGGAGGCCTTAAACTCAATGCATCCACAGGGACTAGTCCAGTTAAGCAGTAAACAACCTCTCGGCTGAACTGAAACTAAGTATTCCGATTACTCAATCTCTTCAAATCTCAGTAGTAGCAAGAATATTATATTTATTGGCTATTGGAAATAAACTCGTGTTTGTATTTAATGTTCGGAATATTTTATTGGCAACACTAAACTGTAGAGAAGAGCTTTGCGATGAAAACAGTTCTTCAGTAATAAATTCTATAAGGTAGGTTTAATGGCAACATTATTGGTAGATAGTGTGTGAGATTGATTCTTCACCTTCTGTACAAATAAATAAATATTGTTATTAAACGCGTTAACATTTAATTATTCAACTATTGATGGCAAATAACCGACAATTAGGTCTTTAAGAAAACCACAATCAAAACTATATTTCAGTCTGCTACAGTTAATTTGAACATTCTCAATGTTTGCTTTATTCTATGTGAAGGTTTTCAAATTGTGTTTCGTCTAAATCACCTTTTCTGAAGATTCTTTACTAACATACGGGATAGATTACCTATCCACATGTATTTAAATATGCACGGAACCCTCACTCTGAGCATGCTACTTACACTTGACAAGCTTTTATAAATGTAATAAAAAAACTATTGTAATTTACACATAATAAATAAACCTTTAAGATCGTATAGGGCGAACGTTGCTACACTGAGCTCCTAGTATAGTATAGACCTGCCAATAAAATGCTATTGATTCATAAGGCCGGGACTCCACCAAAGCAGAGATGTGTGCGGTGTGCTGTGTGCTGTGCGAGAAGAGATGTTTTTCAGCTCGCGGGACTCCACCAAAGCGGAGATGTGTGCGGTGTACTGTGTGCTGTGCGAGAAGAGATGTTTTTCAGCTCGGGTGCGGGGCGTTGAGTGCTCAGTACGCATTCAGTAGATGCACGCCGCTCACATCTCTCGTCTCCACTGCGCGTCGTCCGCGCACAGCTCACATCTCCGCTTCCATCGCGACATACAAATATTACACATCTCCGCACAGCGATCTCCACTGAAGCTGAGCGGAGAGGAGACGTGTCAATAACTCAATTCTATTGGTTGTTTAAAAAACATCTCCTCTCCGCTCGTCTCGTCTCCGCTTTGGTGGAGTCCCGGCCT
>NWSH02000210.1:6900346-6914156 GCA_002382865.2 Heliothis virescens
CTGCACGCCGCTCACATCTCTCGTCTCCACTGCGCGTCGTCCGCGCACAGCTCACATCTCCGCTTCCATCGCGACATACAAATATTACACATCTCCGCACAGCGATCTCCACTGAAGCTGAGCGGAGAGGAGACGTGTCAATAACTCAATTCTATTGGTTGTTTAAAAAACATCTCCTCTCCGCTCGTCTCGTCTCCGCTTTGGTGGAGTCCCGGCCTAAGGCGCTAAATGTGCTTGCATACTGAACATCACGCGTTTTATTTGCAAAGCCTTTATTATGAGTACAAATCGTAAATACGTAATTCAATAAACAACCACAATTAAGATTTTAAATCGCTTATTAACACAGTCGCGTCTATTGTACTCTTCATATAAATCTTATGCCATAAAAATATTCTTGATGTTTTACAATATATTTGTGCTTGAAATGATCCTGCAATATGAATAGTAGTAAACCTATGTTTAAATTGAAAATTACAACAATTTCTAAAAGTGTTTTAACTATTCTGAACGAATTAAAAAACGTACAATTAAAGAATAGGAAAATTTCAGGCTTAAAAATATTTTGGATGACAACAAAGATCATATTTATATCGGAAAAACAGAACAAATATAGCAATTAAGCGTGCATAAGAATTACTCGGACGGTGTTTCATATTCTGTTACAATTCAAACAAAAAAACTAAAAGCTTATTTTTAATACATACAGCGAAGCCACTCAAAATTAAAATAAGGTAAACAAACACACCCCAACAATAAGGCGATTGACAGTCCTTAAAATTATTTAAATGTTGACAAATTCCTGACCCATAAACTCCAATAGCACGTGTTGAAGTGAGAAAGTTATAACACATGTAACAATCGTGTACTATTAATTGACACGTGTGTTTACGTTGTACAGTCAGCTAAGAAAGTCGTCTACCAGTTTTGACAAAAGTGAGTGTGAAATGTAATAAGTTTTTTTTATTGATGATAGGTACGCGTTTGTTCACAATCTCATCTTATAATAAGATGAAGCACGCTGGCCTAAAAGTAACCCATTTATTCTTGAAGTGGAGACTCTTAGACTCTTAATATAGTCGACAGTAAGTCAGTGTACCGAAATCTGTCAAATTTCTGCGATAGATTTTCAACCTTTTCACAATAGTGAAAGGTTAATGTTCGATTGGTAAAATTTTACAGATATGACTAATTTTGGGTACACTGACTTGCTGTCGACTGTACCTAAGGTTACCAACCTAAGGTTCACTTTTCCACGTAAGGAAACATCTTGTATCATAGACGTACAAATGGATCTTACTCGTAAGTTGGTACACTACATTTTTGGCTGACTGTACTTTGGAGAAGGTGTTAGAAAACGAATTCGTTAGAAGTGTACTTTTGGTATTTGACAGAACGCGTATTACTTAATTATATTTTATGATGATGTGACATTTTCGTGATTTCGTTTTACAAAATTGAATGGAAGCTTTTTATTCTAAGGCCGCATTTTTCATTTAATTTTGAGTTTGATTGACTAACGGTCAGATTTAAAGGTTCCAGATAAACTTCTAAATAACTATCTGACAGATAGTGCCAAATAAATGTTTTTTATTTTTATTACTTTTCTATAGCATGATCTGTCAGGTAAATAACAACTTTTAGATGTAGACGCATGGCAGACATTTTGCAGAAATAGGGTTCATTAAACTCATTTTTTTTATAGCTAGACCGAACCTTCAAGTGTCATAAAGATTATTATATTTAACCACGGAACACGAGGCATAAGAAAAATATTATGAAATCCATATCGTTCATCTTTTCAGGGACAAGGAGGAGTAGTTTTCTTTTAATTTATAGCAAATGTCATAATTTTCATAACACTGTCCCTTGATTCATTTATTTAGGTAGTACCAAACTTTGATCTTTACATATAAATAGAACTATAGAGCTACCTCGATTTATTACGTTTCATAAAATATAGGTACTTACTCTGATTAGTAAGAAACAAAATCGCCTCTGAAAAAAAAAATGTCTTTGTGCCAAGAAAGCTCTAGAAAACAATAATAAGCTTTACTCATATTTAGGAGTAGAAATTGAACCACTTTAATCATTAGGCACATGAAGACAAGCAACAAAAAACCATGCAGTAATTAAAAAGAAAACAATATCTCGAGAGGAAATTAACAAAGACATTGACAGATTGACGGGAAACGAAATACTTGAGGCGACACAACACGATGTCTAACTTGCGAAATGACTCTATATTGGCACAACCATGATAATTTCAGTCATATTGAATTTCAGATGTTCTGTCTATTACATTGTCATTGTCAATGACAATAACAGTTGAAGGTGAAATTTAGATCTTCAACTGATTAGACGACTCGAAATATTCTCGCGGAAGTCTACTGTTATACAAAGAAGCGATCCTAGTTTTGTACACGGAGATAATACTCAGAACTTTTGACGTTTGGTCTGAATAAAACTGGGGTATCCATGAAAGGAATTAATTTTCATTTCACAACGAAAATTGTTGGAGTATGCGTATTTTAAATTAGGAATTTCGTCGGTAAGTACATACATAGGTGTGCGTCGCGTACCAAAGTAAAATTCTAGTAGAATTTATGCCGGTTCATACGAGCCGCGGTCATAGTCGACGACAAGGCGCGTTAGTGTTAGGACGCGCCGCTCGACAACCCGACGCGAAGAGCACGCGGAAGGCAACTTGCACGCAACTCGATCTAGTGATAAACAAAACACTCCCAAAAAAACATTAAAAACTTTTTGTTATTTTTTTGTTTTATGTAACAGTAGACACGACAGTCTGTCTGGTTTTTTTTAGTTTGTGAATGAAACAGTGAATGATTTTTCCAGTGACCCGTATTTGAAAGGTTAGTATGTTTTTCAATAAATTAACATATTTTTTTCAAGTTAAAATTAAACACTGTTGAAAATTATCAATGGAAATGTGTTTCCAATCAGCGGCTACATGGACAGAGTTCAACGTATAACCTTAACCCTCCAACGAACACAATACGCAGCCGAAGAATGTATTTACATTTTCTCGTGGTTATGAATAAAAACTGATTGACAACTGACATTTTTAGAGAATTTTACTAATCATATAAAAAGTCTCCTAATTGAAATCTCACGGGAAGTGGCGTGTAATTAGCATTAAATAATGATCTACAAAACTGAACCGTAGCGTAGAGACGATTAAAAGTCTATCATATTTATTTAATTAATGGCATTCATTCATTAAAATGCAAATTTATTCAAACGACTTATCAGCCAATTGACATGTGCTAGGCATCGATATATCCAATCGATAGTTTTTATCGGATCATTTTTTATCGATCAGCTGTGTGATCGATAATGTTTACGTCAATTTTCCCTTGCTATAATTTTATACTTAAAAAAGTTTTTTTTTTTTCTAACGGTCATTTGCCTTTTATTGATTTCTACTGATCCGTAATGAATGTGTGGTTAATTTTTTGCTCTTTTTGCAAACATAAATGAGATGTCATGACTTTATAAGTCTAAATTGATATAGTTATCAGTGACGTTGTCATTTCTGATGACTTGTACTATTCCTGGACAGGACAATGACCATTCACGATTTCGATGAAAAAACTAACGAACAATTATTTTTTGTCGTGTTAACTATGATTGTAATAATGTTCTATGACTTACATAATACATATTGTGTTGTGGAATTCCATTCATTGCAACTTTCAAAATATTATAGGCGCATGTACTTCCTACTGAGAAGTTTTTTTTTCTTGTTTTTTGCCGGTACGTCTGATAGAGTGGGACTTAACCCATGAGCTTCGGAATTGTAAGGCAGTCTTTTATAAGCGTTTCTTTTCGTTTGTGTGTCACAGTTACTACAATATTGCCATTAAATAAATGATAAACTCTTTTACATTAACAAAATAGTTTTTATCCACAAACACATTCACAAAGGATCTGGTGAATAGGTATATTAAAACCTTTTGGGCTTGTATTAAGCAAAACTTTTTTACGAGATCCATTTACGAACAATCTCATTGGAAACTTTTGTGACATGCCTATTTAGACAAGGTAACTTTATAGACAATTTTATTAGGTACTAGCCGTTTTCCCGCGGTTTCACTCGCATCCCGTGGGAATTACTGCCCGTACCCGGATAAAATATAGCCTATGTTACTCGTGGATAATGTAGCTTTCGAATGGTGAAAGAATTTTTAAAATCGGTCCAGTAGTTTTTGAGCCTATTCATTACAACCAAACAAACAAACAAACAAACAAACAAACAAAGTTTTCCTCTTTATAATATTAGTATAGACTAAGAAACTTTTGATAGCTTATACTTAGTTACATGGCTAGGCTAAAATAAAGGTACTTATATATATACTCTCGCAGTTACTACACTAATAATAGTAATATTCAGTCTTGGCATTGTATGTATATTGTCTAATTAAATTAGAAGTACATATCAAGCTAGGTACAAAAGATATGGAACGTAAATGGAGGTACCTACAGTCTAACGGCCGTTCCCAATAACCTATCTAACTCTGGATTTGCTTACCAGAGATAGGAATTTGACATTACTTGTATGGGGTTAATGTCAAAATTCTATCACTAGTAAGCAAATCGAGAGATAGACAGAATATTGATTTCCGCAGTTACAGAAGTGCTTCTTGTATAGTATCATCATAAACAAAACCTTGTTTATATTTCCCTTTCTTCCGTTCCCCATTACCAGTAAGTATGCGGTTGTTAAATAATTTCTTAGCTCTCACAATTAACACCGCACTCGATGACGTCATTCCTACCATTATGATTCATAAATGTAAGCATTTCTGCTTAATATACTTCGATAAAACTCGGCTAGAACGAAACGGTACTTAGTAAACTTTACCACAGTTTTTACTTATAGTCGTGAAATCTAAGGTTAACGCACTATTGTAGGTCATTTAGGCTTAGTAGCGGATTCGCCCTAATTTCGTCCGCCCGAATCGGGCGAATGAACTATTTTCAATTTTGAATATTTTTTAGGGCCGGTTTCGCCCGATACAAATTTAATAGCGGGCGAATCAGGTTAAGCAGAATTCAGTAATGTACCATTCGCCCAAATTCCATTATACCTCAAAAAATAACAATTATTTAATATTAAAATGTGATTTTTTATAAAAAAAAGTACAACTGCGTACACAATTGTTACTTACAATACATTTTTTAACCGACTTCCCAAAAAGGAGGAGGTTCTCAATTCGACCGTATTATTATTTATTTTTTTATGTATGTTAATCCATATCTCCGGCAGTTATAGACCGATTTGAGAAATTCTTTTTGTGTTTGAAAGAGTACGATGTTGGTGTGGTCCCATGGTAAGGAGACCAGGGTCTGATGATGGGATCCTGGAGAAATTGAGAGAGCTCTTCAAATTTCGTACGCTTTTTTACGTCGCTGATACTATTACGGGACCGACTGTAACTGTGGGTGGGTATGAGTATTAAAGATATTATAGTTTTAGACCCGAAAACTGAAAAGCATGAAATAAAAACAACTTTTACAAAAAAACAAAACCGACTTCACAAAAAAACACTGAAAGGGATAAAATAAAATTTTCACATGGCTCTAGAAGAGCCACCGACTTCTATTATTCTATATTCTATTTTATCCCTTTCAGTGTTTTTTTAATAAAATTTTCACATGGCTCTAGAAGTCGGTGGCTCTTCTAGAGCCATGTGAAAATTTTATTTTATCCCTTTCAGTGTTTTTTTGTGAAGTCGGTTTTGTTTTTTTGTAAAAGTTTTTTTTATTTCATGCTTTTCAGTTTTCGGGTCTAAAACTATAATATCTTTAATACCCATACCCACCCACAGTTACAGTCGGTCCCGTAATAGTATCAGCGACGTAAAAAAGCGTACGAAATTTGAAGAGCTCTCTCAATTTCTCCAGGATCCCATCATCAGACCCTGGTCTCCTTACCATGGGACCACACCAACATCGTACTCTTTCAAACACAAAAAGAATTTCTCAAATCGGTCTATAACTGCCGGAGATATGGATTAACATACATAAAAAAATAAATAATAATACGGTCGAATTGAGAACCTCCTCCTTTTTGGGAAGTCGGTTAAAAAATGTATTGTAAGTAACAATTGTGTACGCAGTTGTACTTTTTTTTATAAAAAATCACATTTTAATATTAAATAATTGTTATTTTTTGAGGTATAATGGAATTTGGGCGAATCGTACATTACTGAATTCTGCTTAACCTGATTCGCCCGCTATTAAATTTGTATCGGGCGAAACCGGCCCTAAAAAATATTCAAAATTGAAAATAGTTCATTCGCCCGATTCGGGCGGACGAAATTAGGGCGAATCCGCTACTAAGCCGTCATTTAGCGATATTAGACCAAAGCTGTAAATTATTTAGATAATACGATAAGTACCAGATGAATCTGTTTACATTTTCGAGTCACTTTAGACGTATTTTGTGGTCCGATTATTATTTAATGTCGCCAGAGATTTAGGGAAGCTTGGACAGACGGATTGGGTAAACATTTCCCTCACTATCGTGGTTGTAACTCACGATTGCAGGGTCGGGAGGTAAAATATTACGTTTGCAAACAAATGTTCCCGACTCGTCATCGTTTGCGAGCCTCCTGGCGATATATGCAATCACATTTGTTTAAGTCGAGCACAGCCCTGTAGCTTGTGTAAATTGATTGCTTTATAGTTTTAATTAGTACAGGTTTGTTCGCTTTCATTTTAGATTTTTGAGGGGGGATTTAAGGATAAACAAATCTTCGTGAATCTGTTATTGTTCGTGTAAAAACCAAGGACTGTAGAAAATTCATGACTAACAAAAAGAGAAGATTAAAAATGAAAATTATAGCGAGCTTGAAAGCACGGCACACGGCAGTCCTAAACTACATTAAGCCCTATCACTGGATAGTTGTATTGTTTAAGATAGTTTTTAGTCAGGAACAAAACCTAGTCATATACCTACCTACATTGATGTCAATGACCCGACTCTTCAGTTTAAGTTTAGTTCATAAAGAGGAACATTCAATCTAAATGAGCACCACCAATTTCTGAATCCACTTTCAGGTCACACGAAGTTAGTCACGAAACTATTAATAGAATTCAAATTGATTCCATTACACGCTGCAGTGTCCTACGACATGTTTTAGGGCACCGATAGCACTATCGACGGATGGTTTAACGGCCGATCGTGTGATTTTTCTATTGGACTCGCTTTGCATGTAGGTCGGTCGGTTACGATGCAGCCGATAAGCCGCGGTAAACTCTGATAGGAAAGGGCAGGTTGAGTCTGTGCATTCACGCGTGTAGTATTTTTGTTTTGTGTTTTCAAGGTTAGGTTTGCATTTTGCTTTTCATATTTAGGTACCTATGATCACTGTCGATGTATAGATAGAGCTGTTAGAATATATCAAATGTTTTTGCTATATTTTCAATTTTATCTCTAAATTAAGCACCTATAAGATTCAATGTGGCTTGCTTAGCCTAATGTGCTGGTATCTGTGTCAAAATGGATTTTGACAATGGATTGTGGATAGCTAGCCTACTGGCTGGCTAGCTTAAAACTTTATACATGTTTACACAACAGTTGCAACGATTTATGACTTCTAAATACGACTAACATCAAGTTATCAATTCTTCTAATTTTAAGGTCAAGTTTAAGCCTCAAAGATATTAATGGGATCGCTAATTTAGAAACTTAAATGTCACTAAACACCTATTATTTTTGAAGCTTCTTTGTTCCGACTGTCTTACTAATTTATTATACCTGATTATATTAATGTTCTTATGATTTTTAGAGCTTAATTTTATACGGAATAATAAATCACAAATGTCCTTAGGCTAAATACTCAGGCTGTCGGTTTTAGACACGCAATGTCTGTTTTGTACCTGTCTTACCTAAATAGAACTTTTTATTTATAAACTCTTTAAAGTTTAGTGATTAATGATCCTCGTCCTGCTGGAAGGCAAATACGTTAATTAGTAACAATATGTTCAACGTTTAAGTGACAACGTTTTGGTTACATTTCCTTGTAAAGAAAATGTTTGTGTATCAGTTTATTTATTTAGGACTAGCTGACCAGGTAAACTTCGTATCACTTACTTATCTTTATTTTATTTTTTTATAATCATATTTTCTCATCGTTTAAACCTTCCCTCGATCTGTCCAAAATAAGCCCGATTGGTCCAGCCATTCTTGAGTTTTAGTGAGACTAACGAACAGCTTTTAATTTTTATATATATATTTAGATAGGTATATAGATTTACAACAGATAACTTATACTTTACAAAGACTATATGAAATACATAATTGCTGTGTTCTCCCAATTACAGGAAACCACAGCATTTACCTAATACTTAATAGTTACAAAAAAGTATAGAGAAGCGGTATACATACATAGTTAACAATTAATACTAATGGCCAGTTAAATAGGTTTATGTGTGTGTATAGGATACAGTTCTAGATAGCTATCTGACAGATAATGCCATAGAAATGTTCTTAATTTTGACTACTTTATATCTCAGATAGCTTTCCAGAATTTCATCTTGAACCTGTGAAACTAGCGCAAAAAATTTAAAACCTAATTATTTGTAATCTAGATGCTACATGAACATATCACATTACACGAATTTAAAAGTAAAATGAGTGTTAATTACCTACAACAATGTACTTACAATTAACGAGTCTGAATTATTTATGTTTTGGATTATTTTTGGACGTTACATGTAAGCGATTGTTCTCAAAATGGTTAAATTGGATGTGACATGACGTAATATTAAAGTAGAGAGAAGTTTTACCGTATCCTAACAGTGTAAATGACATTGAACATTTCTTGCAATCTGTCAACTACGTTTTTTAACGAAAAAGATACTATATCGATTACGTCCAGACAATTTGACACTGGCCGGAAAATTTAGTTTTTCTATAACTTTTTTCTAATTCTTGATTCAAATGCTGTTTATGCTAACCCGATAGGCGAGACCCGTTAGAATACCAGTTGTCATTTATTTATCTAAAACCAGAATCGATCGTCGATTAAAATGCAATATCGATGATCACTGATCAATCGATAGGCAATTACTCACTTATTGACACTCTTTTCACGCCATTTCTATTTCTTACAAACTTCTGTGCGTGAACGCTCACTTAATTCGAAAATTATGAATGCATTCAAAACTTACTGCCATTTTATTACACGCATGCGTATTAGGAACGAAATACTACTTTTTAAACTTCTTCATGTGTGGTCAAACGGTGACTTTCAATATAGGGATAGAAACTACAAAGTTACGCAGGGAATAACGAACCTTAACCCATAATCAAAAGGTCTATTATTGTAACTGGATATCTGTATCGACACTGACAGTAATTGAAAGGTGGACAACTGGTATAATTAGAAAAAACACACCGGGTTGCACTCCGGGAGTGCTGGCAGAAGTGAAAACATTTTTTGAGATTGAATGAAGAAAGAGCACTACTACTTTTTACTGTCATCACTTGCCCTCGATATTGAGAGTTTCTCAAAAAAACTTTTGTCCCTATGACTGTACTGGAAGGTAAACTAAAGATACCCCAACAAGATTAAATATAATCAAAATTTAAGCACGACTCCATCTATGATTTTGTAGAATAAAAACTATACTCGTACTTTCATACTTGTCTAACTACTTGACTTTGAAAAATTATAGATGGCGCAACACATTTTTTCTCACATGTCTTTCCTCGATTTTGAGGGTTCTGGTTGAGCTAAAATTATTCAAATATATATTTTGAGTTTATTGCTGTGGCCTGGATGCTAACCTAAAGATACTCCGGCACCATTTCATTTTATAAAAATAAAAACCCAAACTCCATCTATGATTTTAAATGATAATTACTAAGCCTGACACTATTGTCAAATTTCACATGTTTGAAACGTCATAAAATATCTTACCGACCTGTACTTACGGAATTTGTATGGAATTTCGGGTTTCACGATTTCGGGTTTCACATTTCGGTCACGTGATACCTGTCGCGAGTTTATATATTTTTCCCCATACAAAAAGTGCTCAACGCCGCTAAAGAAGTTTTCACTTCAAAAAATCTCGTAAAACGTCGAATCAATAAAGACTCCACTTATAGAGCACTTTCGTAAGGACTGGCCGTTTTTGCTTGGAACAACATAATTGCTTCGAGCAACTGAACGCTATAGCCATTAGACTTGATAAATCGAAACTTCTTGTTTGAACCAATATAATTTATTGCCAAGATTTTTTACGTAGAAATCATACTAAGCATATAAAATGATTTGTGATATTTATAAACTAATCTCTTGCTACATAATCTATTTATTTATTAAGATTATACTTGACATTAAAGATATCATATTTTTATAAAGCCGAATATTAAAAATGAAATAAAGAACGACCATTTTTAATTCATTATTTTTAAATCCATCTAAAGGCGTTCATCATTCGAAATTTAAAATATTCGCCGCTCCATATCACTGTACTATGCACTTGTAGGTTACGAAACTTCGTCTGCTCTGTGATGTGGTACATTTTTCTAACAATCTATTTGTTTACGAGATGGGTACTACATAGATAACCCAATTACGTTCGCTTATCGCACATTGTATTAGAATATTTTCTTCAGTGCGTTCTTACGACAGACCATGAATGAATTGTTTATTTTTCGATCGCAATTAATGATCGTAATTGTGTTTCATTATTAAAATATGATCACGTAATTATAATCACATTAAAGTGATACCGACAGTATGGTGATAATATTTGTTGTATTAACTTAATTGTATCAATAACATGGCGTTTATTTTAAGTTTATTCTAATTGCTTGAGGAAAACAATAAAATACGCCTACGCTCATAGACAAAATAGGCTTGGAATAAAATTGAATATGGAACTCAAGAATGGCTTAAAATGATAATAGGCGTTTATTTTGTACATATTTATTACAATACTAATTGGATCGTCTATTATCCATCTATTGTATATTTAATAGTCAGAATAATTATAACTATTTCAACAACAAAAACGAGGCCCTACCAATATTAAACTCTATTTCGTGTGGTTTAATTACACTAAGAATTTTAAGTAAAGGAAATATTTCGTGATGTTTTGAAAGTTATGGTAAGTACTCATAATGGAAGAAAGATAGCCATTACATTCCAATAAAAATGAAAAACCGTTCTGACTTTACAACAATATTATCTAAGTATGTTTAGAACCGAGTTTATTTGCCCATAACAAAAAATGCAAACTAAAGCGTTTCTATTTGGCCCAATGACATCATCAGCTATCTTTACATGAACAGTTACAAAAGCACAACTTACTAGGGTGACAACATTTGACTTCACAACGGACAATGACAGACGATCAAGGACGTTAAAACCTACAGTTTTCGTCAAATAACCTTTCAAATAACTTATAGCGCTATGGACTGGCGCATGCGTATATTTATACTAATTTAATAAAACTGAAGAGTTTGTTTGGTTGAACGCGCTAATCTCAGAAACGACTGGTTTGAATTGAAAAAATCTTTCAGTGTTAGATAGCCCATTTATTGAGGAAGGCTATATACTGCTTTTTGTCTGCTTTTTATCCGGGTGTGCGGAGTAGTACCACGGAGCGCGGGTGAAACCGCTGGCGGAAACTAGTTAATAACATTTTATGAATACTTTTCTCCTATCTTGAAGCCTTTAATAGCTGAATTCGGGGTGGTAACGTCATATGACATGAATTACTGTAAACGATCTGAGATATTTTTTATTACACTACCCTGAGTATTTCAGCGTCAACGATTACTGTAGCTCATGAATACGAAAGAATATTTACTTACTTACAGGTCCGCCAGCGGTTTCACACGCGTCACATGGGAATTAGTCCATGCAACCGGATAAAATGTAGCTTATAAGCTTTGTCGACGAAGGAGCTATCGAAAACTGTTTTTTTTTCATCAGTCTTAGCTCCTGATATTAGCGCGTTCAAACCAACCAATGAGTTAACGAATTCCTCAAATTCAGGACTTATCCTAAAAATCCCTTACCGATGGTAACCATGTTGCCGACTAGTGCAAAGATTACGTCGTATAATGCAATCTGGTATTTACTCGCCCTAACACCGTCAAACTAACATCAACAATGATAACGTTACCTAACTCTATGTAATCTGCATAATCGGTCAGTGATACCAACATTATTCACTCTATAATTGTCTATATAATATTTAGGGTGACATTTGCGACATATATGACGTTAATTATGAATACTAACTGTTTCATGCGGTTTTACTTCCGTACTGTGGAACCTACTCTCCGTGCTCGGATAAAATATAGCCTTTATCATCTGGCAATAGTGTAGCTTCCCAACTGTGAAATAAATATTCAAAATCGGTTCAATAGTGTTATAGTCTTTGGGGTACAAACAAACAACCAAAAATATTTTTCCTCTTTTTAATATTAGTATACATAGATTTACGGTGACATTCGCGACATATTACGGAACATATAATTAATATAAGCGGCTTAACCACATACAGTAAATTAGAATTACGAGCAGATATAAAATTGATATCTTGTAAGAATTTTAATGTTTATATTAAGTTTTTTTGGCGTATTATAAATTTATGTAACGCAAAAGCGTGTTTGGTTCTTAAACTAATTTAAATGGGTTCAATGTCTTGTAGTTCATATTTGAGCAAAAATAAAGTACCTAGTACTTACTTATTAGAGATACATTTCATCACTTAAATGGATTGACTTTTCAATATAATATCATCAAGTTTCATCTGTCTAACCTTCACTCAATTACGTTGAGGTCGGCTCCCAGTGTCATCGGATGCAGTTGAATACTTCTGTTTATATATAGTGACTGCCTATCTGACTGAGGAGTTAGAAAGGCAGTTCTGACGACTGAGGAGTCCAGATATCTACGCATCATAGTGCCCATAAGTCTGGTTATCAGACTTTCTGGTTTCTGACTACCCATATCGACTGCCAAAAATGTGCCATTATCTGTCGAAACTTACAACTTGACGTGTCTTCCGAAACACTACTTACTTATCAACCAAATCATAATACGATAGTATTTGAAATTAATTAATTAGTATGAAGATGAAGAAATAACTTGTCAGTGAACGATAAAAATATTCCAAAAGTACAGTTACAGTTAGTACATATTGTGGTGTCTAAATAGTCGTATATTTAACGTGTAAATTGGTTCATGGCTCATATTTGTGCAGTTGTTACATTGCTTAGACAATTGCTCTGGCTAGAACGATTTGACACCATTTCTTCTAATACCGGTCATGGATAGATATTTCAATAGAAATATTGTGTTGAAATCTAATTTTGGGTTTAATTGGAATTGAAATTAAGATATTGACGTTGTGAATGAGATTGTAAGTTTGGCGCCATATTTTTCGGAGATCATAATAATAAATTGATAGAATGTGACTGACATGAAGCAGTCGTTGAAAGAACGTTTCTTTGGCCGCCTGAAAAAAGTCTTTAATAGTCTTTTATCGGGTGGCAATAAGGTGCGGGCCTTTAACGGGTGGGTCATGCCGGTCTTGATGTACTCTTTTGGCATACTCAAGTGGACTCAGACGGAACTAGACGCCCTGGACAGAAAAGTCCGTACACTGTTGACCGCGTACAGAATGCATCATCCGCGTTCATCTGTAATGAGGTTGTATATCCCACGGAAGTGTAGAGGGCGAGGCTTTTTAAATGCCAAAACCCTTCACAACCGTGAGGTGTGCAACCTCAGGGAATTCTTTCTTAAGGTGAACG
>NWSH02000210.1:6926707-6937298 GCA_002382865.2 Heliothis virescens
GTAACGACTGCCAAAGATGTCCAAATGACAGCCGGGACCCACTGTTTATCGTGCCTTCCGAAACACGGAAGAACTCGTTATGAAAAGATGGTCACTCATCCACGGACCGACCGCGCCAAGCGTTGCTTAACCTTATGATCGATCGATCCGCTCGGCTTTGACTAAGCCACGAGCTCTTCCCTGGATATATACCTGGATAAATACCTGGATTGGTATCAACCCTTTTTCTAGAATGTTTGCAACCATTCAATTGGTGAGTCTCAGCTGTCATTTGATCATCTTTATCCGTCTCTACAGGCTATAACAGAAAGTTTGATGGCCAATTCAGTTTACCTGGGTTGAGGAGGTTAGATAGGTGCTCCAAGTAACAAATTGATGATCAGCATCAGGTGGGTGCTTAGCACCAGAGATGATGATGATGATGATTGATAATGGCATATTATTTAATTCTTTTGTACCCACTGCAAGATAAAACTTCTTATTGAAAATTACGACGTATCGACGTAACTACAAATCGAGTTATTGACCAATACCTTCTAAACGAAAAATAAACTTGAAAAATATATTTTGTATCATCAACATAGTATAATTTTTCCCTCACAGATCTCAGTCAGCATTAAAAACTGCTTCTAATGCTAAAGAGCACAATTTATACGATCTGTTGTGTATAACTTCTATAATGGGTAAAACGAAACCAGAATCAAGTGGCAATAATCTACGATATTCATTTGCCATACAATTATAGATTTTATTCGTATAGCAATAAACGTCAAAGGGTTGTAAGGCGAGAGTTTCTTAACCTTCATCCAGAAATATTCCCGCAATCTCTTATCTCTATTAAACGCGTTTTAATTCAGAACACCATTACTAAGTGTTAATCTAAATTGCGTAATTGCGTGGTCGATATTTATGAATGGTGCAGTGGTCGGTGGGCGATCCGGTCCGATCCGGCGAATTCTGTGTCACCACCAACCGGAGTGGCCTCTTTCCCAACTTACCAGAGAAATGCTCGGAGGGTGTCAAATGTATGCGTTATTTATTGCTACTGCCTTGAGTGGGCTTAATCTAGAATTTAAATATGGAAGATCTCTATAGAAAATAATGGTTATGAAGATGCAGAAACGTCTGGAACGAAAAAATGGATTGGTCATTTTATTTTCTGAGACTGACAAGAAACAGTAAATCCCTAGTTGTACTAAATACTAAAAACGNAGCTTTTGAATAAACTTGAGCGACTATGTAATTTATGTATTCGTTTTGTTTTTAACCTTAAAAAGTATGATCATGTTTCCCAGTTTCGCAAGGAACTCAAGTGGCTCCCGATTCGCCTTCGCAGGAACACTCGCATTTTGTGTTTACTTTTTAATATCCTTTTTAACCCTAAAACTCCTTCCTACCTGCGTGAACGCTTTTCCTTTGTCCGCTCACCAGATGCGCTCTGTAGAACGCATCTCAAATCCCAGCTTAAAATCCCATCCCACACCACTGACTTTTACTCATACTCCTTCACAGTACATGCAGTGCGGCTGTGGAATTCGCTACCACATANCTGCGTGAACGCTTTTCCTTTGTCCGCTCACCAGATGCGCTCTGTAGAACGCATCTCAAATCCCAGCTTAAAATCCCATCCCACACCACTGACTTTTACTCATACTCCTTCACAGTACACGCAGTGCGGCTGTGGAATTCGCTACCGCATGAGATAAGGAACTGCCAAACTGTTGCTTCTTTTAAGCGTAAACTAAAAGAACACTACTTGTCCTCATCTTCATAGAGATTTATTATATTGTGTATATATTTATTACCTTATGTATTTATATAGCTTTTATATATTTATTTAATATATGTATATATTTTTAATATATGTTTTGTGTATTTCTGACTACACTGCTTCTTTAAATTCTCCTACACAGTCTGTCTACATCTCTGTACTCTAACTCTCCTTCTACGGGTCTGCTGGAAGAGATTTCATTAGAAATAAGCAGTACCTTTGTACTATTTTATAATACTTCTTCTCCTGTCATATTTTACTGTGTACATAAATGGTTAAATAAAAAAAAAATAAAAAGAAATAACGCAGACGCTGACCTCAATAAAACAAACAGTAATTGTCAAGCGTGTTCAAAGCATCAATACGTAATATATTGGACTTGCAGCTCCACTTACCACGAAAAGGAATAAAGTTAAACACAAATCAATTTATATGCCATCTGTCGGCAGTAAACACAAATGTAACAATGATTGAAACGTCAAAACATATGTCAATGCTGCCTTGCCTCACCTCAATAAAGTTAATTGAAATCCCACTTCTAATACTACAATGCTTGACAAATGCGTGTCTATTATTATAAAAGTAGTTTTACAGTAGGCAATTGATTACATTTCCTGTACGATTAATGGTATGCGATGAATTGATGAAGCGATCTGTACCAGTAGATTTTTTATCAGTAATTTTATTGAGTACATCACTATTGTTGAAAGCGAATGAATTACCAAGAAACTGTAGCGGACATGTAACCGTTTGAACTCAAATACTAAATAAAAGTAATAGGATTTAGGCGAGAGACAAACATGAAGCAATTGAAGTTCTTGATTAGAAATGGGGACATTGTAGTGTAATAAAAAATAGTGATAGACAACATGATATTCTTTTATCTAGACAGATAGACGAGACATGACATGACAATAGGAAATCTAACATGGAGCAATTTGAGATCTGAAATAGATGCAAAGGATTTTACATACAGCTAGATTGAAATCAAATTATTGAACGGCCATTTATTAGAATCGATTGCTAATTCAGTGAATAAAATGCTAGTCAAGCCCGCCGATTATTCAAACGACTTTATAAACAGAGATAATGAAACAACTCAATCCCTTTGATGTCCTACTAGCGCCGAAGAATAAACAACCAAACCTTCGGACTAAAAAGAAAACACTTATAATGCAGATGCTGCTAATTTTACAACGTTCAAAGAGCTCATACATGTCGAACTTGAACCAAATTCGAGATAAAAGTGCGCATATTTAGGCCGATTGCCTTACGTATTACAATAATATTGAAATCAAATTCTTAAGGGCCATTTCGATCTGTTGGACAAGGCGAGGCATTATCTTCCTCCATTCTTGTTTCTAATCCCTTTTGGGTGTGGACAGTAAATACCTAAGTTGTTGTGGATTATCTGTTTGCTTTAATTTCAGGAGGCACTTTTTTCCAAGCAGTATCATCTTCCACATAATGTAATTTAGTTTATTGGACCTCTCTCATTCCTAATATCGAATATATGAAGAATCCACATATCCACATATTATAAAGAAAAGGGACACCTTTGAGGCTTTACAGATCTCCTATTCAATTCCAAAAAGGCTTAAACTTAGGTATTGGAAAGAGCTCTTAGGAATAGTCATATAATTTTCAGTATTCGCCTCGGCTCTCCACTCCTTGGCTCGCCAGTATAAAAGCAACTTTACAGCAGCTTTAAGAGCTCTAGCACACTGCAGATTTTCGATCGGCCGACAGTTTGATCGGGCAGTTTGGATACCGCGCACACTACACCAACTATTTAGTCTGGTTGGTGGTGGGTGCGCACATCCAGCCAACAGTCGGCCGATTGTATACCAATCAATTGAATTTTCCCGAATTTAATGGAATAAGATAGTGTAATATCAGCCCGCAAAATGAAACACGTTTGGACAAAAACTTTGATTTTGTAATTGAAAAGTATATTGATGCACACAATACCCTTTATTACACAAAAGTTTATCACGTGCAAATGGTATTTTCTCTTAATTTTGACGTCACTATGATGATATTGTAATTATTATAACATAGAGGCATCGCAAATCATCATTGGTATTTTTTATTATCGGCTGGTATCACTGCATGATATTTCAAGACCAAGAATTTTGAAGCAGCGGTGGAGTTCAAGACTAAAATAACAATTTAGTTATTTCTTTCGTCCTTTTCTATCGTATGCTTGAAAAAAGATCTGGGAAAGAGATAAATTATGTACTCTCAGTTTTGCTTTTTTGGCATGTGACAAAATCTGTTATTTGGTTTCCTTGGTGATCGTTTTACTTGGCTAAATTATGTAGTACATTACTTATAGTGTCTGACGTTGTGTTAAACACAGTTGTGTCTCGGTGTACTCTATGATACATAATAAATTACTTTGTGTCATTTATATGTTACCAAATATCATAAGAATCTATCATGAAAAGGTTGCTAACTAGTAGTTGTTGTCTAGGCAGACTGATATATTGAGAAGAAGTAGTATTATCACACATAATAAGTATAACATGAAGAAGCATCTAACTATATCTTTCTTAGATTCTTTATCTACAAATTGAATTGCTCAATTAGATTCAGATAAATTAAACTCTCTATGTTTTTTTTGGTATAGAGAGATCGGTAAATTATCTAGGGTTTTGAAAATAATAATACATGTCCTGTAGAGGGGCTCAACGGAAGGATGTTTTTGATTGTTTGCAATAGACCAAACGAACGCCTCGAATAGAATTTTTCGATTTACGCTGTCGTCATGTAGTTGTCGGTATAAAGGTGACATATCGCGCGATCGCGACTGGCGCAGAGTAGCTATGAGCGGAGATTTATGGAGGTGTTCGTCTTTTGACATTTGGCTCTGAATCCCTATAAAAAGTGCAAAAACCCTAGAAGGTATTGGTTATCTATATAGATTTTTGAACAAAAGATTATGGAATCAAGAAGGTTTATCAAATACTTATACGTAATTTACTTGATTTATGTAATCGCTCTATGAGACAATAAACGCAACTTGTTGAACTTGTCCAGAGATGTGAAAATAATGATTTTTGATTAACCAAATGTATTGAACACCCTACACGAGATATTTATATTAATGCAATTAAAACAATGGTCTAAACAACTTCTACTATGATGCGGCGTGTGATCACAAATCATTCAGTTACTGTGTGTAATCGGACCCGAAAGTTTAACTTAAATTTTTATCAGAAGTCTTTAGAAGGATGACATTAATCTTTTTGGATAAAAACTTGTGACCAAATTATTAGAACTCATACCATTGGACAGTCAGATTAGATAAATAGTGGTCTCTCATGGAACAAACGGTCAGATTAAATCACGATGCCTGGATTCAGGCTACTCTTCCCATTCGTATGGAGAGGGCCTTGGCATTTCCTGCAAATATGTTTTCACTAAAGTATAAGTTTTTATCCGGCATTTAATTATCACCGTGCCATGTGTAACTCTGAGATAATTGGTACACAGGCAAAAGAATCCTAGGTACCAACAAACGGTCCAAAAGAGTTGCGAAGTGGTGTACCATTGTCTTGGCGGAGTGCTATATTGCGTCTTAAGCCGAAATGTTTGTAGTTTCTGGTTGGAAAATCACGCTACATCATCTGCTCCGCACACGTGGATGTTAAACTCCGGTCAAAGCGTCACGATCCTCTCATGGTAGTATCCATTGTTGGTGCACCGCAAGCCTGCTTGCAGAGATATACGGAAATAAAATTAATTGAATACGCTGGACGGTCACATTTCTTCTGTCAGACGCGAGCGCGTCCTTCCTCGCGAGATAGGTCGAAGGAGTCGGGTCTGAGTGGCGTTCTGGGCAGGCTCGATCGTCGCTCAACAAACTGGTGAGGCACCTTTGTTTGGAGAACCGCACGATCCACTTTCTCTCTGATTTTGGTCAACGTTTGCTCTTGCAGGTTTGGGTGCCCCTATAGGTGGGCTCCCGCTCAGCGCTGTTCAGCCGCTGGATTGAGTGGATTGTGGTCTAATGCCACAGTCCCGTATTGCGGTCTCAGCGAGACACCACGGGGTCCTGCAACGTGCCGAGTCTTGGGACGACCGTAGTGCTGGCCGATTGCCGGGGCAGACGATCCGGCAAACACAATGAACGACGTAGCGACATTTTAACGTTCGCGCCATCGTTGCTCGTCGGGTACCACGCCGTTACTAGAAACAATAATGGCTTGGTACGTATCGACGATGGGATATAGTAAGACGCCAGGACACGGCATTTGGGGTCGACTTTGCGCTTGGATATGATGTGCTACGTGCCTTTAGTGTGGGACTGTCGAGACCCTCTGGTCCGATGTAGCGTTCGATTGCGCATCTCATTTCGCTGATGTTTGCCTGTTACTGCTGTAAGCTGTGTCAGCTGACTGCCCAGCTGCGCCGCATGGAGCGTATATGCCAGCTGAAACTCAGATCAAGTCGGGCGGAAATATAGTGATGTAGCTCACACCGGGCAACTATATATTTTCGAACCCGTATTGGGTGTTTGGAACCTCTCGGTCAGTTTGAGGGTCCGTAAGTGCCGAGTTGCTCTTATATTATAAGAATTATCAACGGCTGGGGTGACGGCTTCCCGTGACCATAGAAGGGCTGGCGTTGATTTATGCTTCGCGGATGCAAACGGATACAAGGTCATGTGCATCGAAGAGTACCAAACGAGGCAAATGCTCGGCCTGCACTTATGGGCACGCCTCCACGGACGGATAGGCGATGAGGGAGGATTTTTTGATGCACATTTTTAAGTAGTTATTTTTTTATGATTTGTATTTGTAATATCTCCTTTTTTTTTTATACTTTTTTAGTATTCTCTGGTGAGAAGATAAGTTGTAAATCACGTTATTCTAAAATAATAGATCTATAAAAATATGGGATATTTATAAAATTTTCAAGAAATAAAAGATAAACATATTATTCCATAACTACTTGCCAGCGGTTATGATTGGTTTTGCTAGTGAGTAGGTACATACGCTAATACTAATACTCATATAAGGATACAACATTAAATATCTAGTTTTCCGTATAAGATTGGTTGTTTATTTTGCTAACACTATTATACATAAAAAATAAAAAAAATTAATGTCATTTTAAAAGCACATGGTTTGTGTAGAACCACAATAGCAGCACTCTCTTTCTCGGTATGTCTAAGAATATGTGAGATATGAATAAATCAGACTCGAATAAGACACTTGATTACAAATATTATATTCAAAATACTTTTTAGATATATATGTTTTCCGTCTAAAGTTGGCCTGATGGAACTGCTAGTGGGTTAGGACCAGAATCGTTGACTTGATAGGGTGTCGCGGGCTATTTGTGGGCTTTGATGTCCGGATTAGGATCGCTTTGATATGGGGATTAAGTAGTAGCTTCCGTTAAAGGATGTCATGTAGCAGCGTAGAGACGTTTGGGAGCGGCGGACGTTGAAAGTAATCCGATCCGAGCTCAAGTTATTCCAAAATAGGGTTAAATTAATTTTCGGCTACATATTAAAGATCGAGGTAGTATGATATAAAATACATTCAAAGAAATCGTGGAAGGAAGGCTTCTAACTAAATAGATATTTTACGTGTAGTTTTTATCTACAGTATGTGATATTGTAGGATTAGTTAGTAATATTATAGTTCGATGTTTATCAGGTTTGGTATAGGCGGACTTTCGGGTTAATATTACACCAAAAACTTGGTACGCACGATTGGAGATAGAGGAATAGTCTCCGCTGATTCTGTTACATATATCAATGATGAAAAAACCGGGAATTTTTGCCACGCGGACAAAAACTTGAGGCGGCATAGTAGATAACCCACAGTAGGGTTAACACAATTGCTTTTCGATCGATCTGATATAACCAGAAGTTTCCGTGGCCTAAAATAGTAGAATTAATATTGGGTAAGAAAAGACTAATATGTAGTTATCTAATACATATTTTTCCGTAATAATGAAGAGAGATATCAGACCTTTTCATTTTACGCAATGTCAACACGGTGCTCAGTAAATTACCACGGGACGCGAGTGAAAACCGCGGGAAAACGGATAGAATAGTTTAATACAGCCTAAATTCCATTAAGGTGGGTATAGCGATTGCAAACAGTATTTTAATCAACCCCAAAATTGAAATGGTTTTTTTAGAAGTTGTTTTTCTAATGGCCATGACAGACGGCTAAGAGTACACCATAATGAAAAACTGCAAGGATTTAGCAACGGACTATCTATTCATTTCTAGACCAATAGGAACCATGATAAATATGGTGGCATAAGAGGACTATGCTATGATAGGCTCCATAGAACTGTGCCAATATATGCGATCTGAATTCTAGTGAAACCAAAACATTGATTTCGTCTCTTGTATTTTAATATGTTTGATTATAATAGAGGACTTTGACAGGGCGTGTATTTTGTCAATTTTATTATCTTCTCACTTGGTAGTGTTTCGACTGATAATACATACAGTCAGACATAATTTTTCTGAATCAGTTAATGAAATACACTTTGAACCTGCTCAATTGAGCAGAACGTCAAGTCTTAAAACTGCGTGTGACTGATCTGCTATAAGAAACTCGGTTTCGACTGATTAAGTGTTTTGACTACAACATTGTAAGCATTCTACTCAATGCAGACGACCATGAGTTGAGGACAAGAATACTCCAATAAAACTCCTCTTGGTTTTTATGCCGAGACAAGGAGGAGGTGCCATCTTGTTTTTCACCTGATATGTACAATTAGAGCAGTATGGAAGATAGTTTATGAAATAAAATATACTTTCAATAATTTAAAACTGGCAGCTTATAGACCAAACTAACAAGAAAAAACATAAACAAAAGGAAGACAAAGAAAAAGTAGGGAGATAAAGGCACAAGATAAAAGGACGATTAAGCTCATAAAAAGCAAAGAAAAATCGAATGAATAATGCGAACAGAATAAAAAAAAAAAGCAAAAGACAAAAAAAAGAAAGATAGACGGAAGAAATAGAAAGATTAAAAAAAAACAACGAAAGAAAAAATCAAGATGAGAGGGATCCAAGAAGATAAGTAATAAGAATCAATAAAAAAAAAGGTGGTGTGTGTTTTAAGTTATCAAAACAACGAACAGAAACAATTCAGAATCAAACAAAAGATGAAAGAAATACACACAAAAAAAAAGAATAAAAACAAAAAAGATAGACACAAACGAAAAAAAAGAAAAAAACAAGAAAATAAAGAAATCGAAAAGAAATAAAAAGAAGTAATCGAAGAATCAAAATAACAGACAAAAATCAAAAATCGTAAGAAAATAAAAAGATCAAATAAATAATAAAACGCAGGCATCAAAGACAAACTATCGGGCCGACTAGTTGGGTATGCGCGCGCAGAAGTTTTACATTACTGTTCAAGCCTTCGACGCGATAGTTGGCCGACTATTTGATGGCCAAGTCGGTCAAACTTTTTAGTCGGGCCGATAAAGTCTCATCAATGTGCGCGCTCCCATACATCTCCGTACATTTCAAACGACCGATCAAACTATCGGCCGATGAAAAAATCTGCAGTGTGCGAAGCGCTCTAAGAATTACTCAATGCGACGTATAATCTGGTATTTGTTTGACATTATACCTGGATGATATAAACAAGAATGAATGGCTTATTTGTAATATCGAGTTTGGTCAGTGACTTGTTTCCGGACTTTAATACTATTCATTGAGATAAAATTATGGTTGGCAGGTACATTGTGCGGTGTTATTGTTGCGTTTACTGCGTGGATAATATCGCTTTGATGAAAGCTGTGCTATTGATGATATTATTTTGTTGGCAAGAATATATTGTGTTCGTGGCTAGTTCCAGGTGTGTTGTCAGACGGTTTGGTAGACATAGATTTATTAGTCCAATGATTGTCTTTTCTAACGAATTACACAGATCAATTTTGTTCGAATAGTTGACGTATCAGAAGGTAAGTTCGGCCATGTTCCCAAAAAAATCATCGTGGATACTTGTTCTGCTTTGGGTACATTTCACTAGTAGGCTCATAGAGGCAGGATGTCTACAAACAAAAAACTAGGGAGAAAGAAAACCATAGAAAACAAGCAAAAGATGGTTGTTGTGGAGCGGGTCGGTGTGGGTCGACAGGAAACCCAAAAAATCAGAATATAGAAAGCATAGAAAAAAACAAAAAAAGAAACAAAACAATCGCAAAATGAAACAGGGAAGAAGAACAAAAGGAGAAAAAAAAAAACGCAAAATAAAGAGAGAAGACAGAAAAAAAAGACAAGAAAAAGGAATAAACGAAAAAAACAGGACAAACAAAGACTAATGGAGAAGAGAACAGGAAAGAAAACAAGAACAAAAAATCGAGAGCAGGATACACGACAAAAACTAAACAAAAAGAAATACAAAAACAGACGAAAGCAAAAAAAAGGTTGGTTGGTGGGTTGTGGGTTTGTTGGGGTGTGTGTGGGAGGTTGGGGTGTTTTTGGGTTTGTGAGTGGGTGTTTTGTTGTTTGGTTGGGGATTGGAGGTGGCTTTTGAGGGTTGTGGGGGGATGGGGGGTGGTTGTTGGGGTTGGTGTTGAGGTGGGCGGTGTGTGGTGGTTGGTGTTTGAGTTTGGTGTGGGTTGGGTAGGTGTGGGTTTGGTGCGGTTGGTGTGGTGGTTGTGGTGGGAGGAGGTGTTTTGTGGTGGGGTGTGACAGAAAACGTGTGTGTGGTGTGTTGTGTGGAATGTGAGGTGGTGGTTGGGGGGGGGTTTTGTTGGGGAGTGGTGTTGTTTGTGGGTTGTGGTGACACAAAAACAAAAACAAAAGTTAACTTGTCAGATAACACA
>NWSH02000210.1:6956549-6967307 GCA_002382865.2 Heliothis virescens
AGTTACAAGTGCGGAGCCCAAAACGTTACTCGCGACAATTGTAAACAGTGCAATAATCATAATAATGAACAAAGTTTTTATAGTTTTAATCCTCGATGTGTTTCTCAACCGATTCTAATCATAGTAATGATAATTATTCCGAAATCTTGTCAGATAATTTTTATACTAATAATTCAATTGTGTAGAGTCTTCACACTCTAATATATGCTACCAATAATAAATGTTGCGTTCAAGCAAATAACCGGCCATGTGATGGTCCGCCAATCACCAAACAACCCGCGCACTACAAATCTATTTTAGATTCGCGTAAGTTTCGTAAACAAAATGTTAAATGCTCAACTTCTAACTTTGAAATTCATTAATAAGTTTATGACGAGTTTGCGGACGATACTTGACAACAACATAATGAATTGTGAGAACGAGCACGTCCAATTCTATGTAATAATAATGACAATATTTGTGTTTGTAATGAATAACGCCCATTGTGAATTAGGGTGCAAGTGCAAAATGTGTACATATGGTCAGAAACCTACCAATGACGCTCATAATGGCGCAAAGGCGTAAAAGCCATTTTTATAATTTTCCGCATTGTGTAAATGTGTGTAATTTATCACAAAATGTAAATAATTTAAATAATTTTACGGTGTGTAGTGACACAATATGTTGTGTAGAGAGCACGCGCGCCGGTGACTGTAAACCGTGAATGTGTCGCGACCGTTTTTTAATATAAAAATATTAGGCGCGTCGGGTACCGCGTTAGTCGACACCGGGGCTAAACATTGTATTGCGGGCCACACCCTACACACCCTTCTCCGTCACAAGGGTCATCCGCTTCATCCGGCTCGAAGAAGCATTAAACTCGCCGATGGACACACGCGCGACGTTGACGTGTTGATGACTACCCTTGACGTGCATTTAGAGGGGAAGGTGATTAAAACGCCATTCCTCATTCTTCCGGAATCCCGCAATAACGAGACATTACTCGGTATGGATTTCCTATTTGCAGCCGACGTAGTTATGGATTTCCCTGGAAGATGCTGGTACTTTCTGGGACTCGCCATGCGAGTCCCAATGAATTTCGAACCCTCTTTGTCACCACAGCATGCTTGTTCCTCGGCTGATGTACTCAAGGAAGATACAGGTATAGTATTAACCCAGCCGGAACGGGACCTATCGAAGCAGACCTTGGTGGACAATAAGGAAGTTTTCCAGCTAGGGGGAGGGCCTACCCCTATGCTGAGCATCGCAGCGACCCAGGTGAGCACCTCGTATCTCGGTACCTCCGTACCGACTGACCCCTGCCAGGAAGAACCGAAGCGCGACAAGTGCGTATTCGCCAGGGGGAGTGTCCAGTACTTAGGCAACAGGGAATCTCACCTGACCCTGATAAGGTCAAGGCCATTTTAGACATTCCTGCACCTAGCAATTCGAAGCATCTACGGACCTTCTTGCAGACCTGCTCACGGTTCCGCAAATTCATTCCGAATTTCTCGTCTGTAGCCGAGCCTCTTACTAGGTTGACTAGGAAAAATCAGACTTGGACCTGGGGTGCAACTCGGTCCACTGCTTTCAACGAGCTGAAGCGACTTCTAACTTCAGCTCCCGAGTTAATTCAGGCAGATTTCAATCGTCCTTTTATCCTCCGCACCGATGCTAATGATTACGCGCTCGGAGCTGTTTTAGTCCAGGGAGAGGGCAATGAAGAAAAGAGCCCATTGAATACGCCAGCCGTCTCTTAAACGCTGCTGAGCGTAAGTATTCGTCCACCGAACGAGAGGCGTTAGCCATCGTCTGGGCTGTGGAGCGCTTCCGACGTTACCTAGACGGACATCATGTAGTTATAGGTAGCGACCACCAACCTCTTTGTTGGCTGATGACGCTCAAATCCCCTATAGGACGTTTGGTAAGGTGGGCACATAAACTTCAGTCTTTCGATATTTCCTATCAGTTCACTCCGGGAAAGGCCCAGGTAGTGCCAGAGACACTGAGGAGGCCTAGTCCAGTTCATAAGGTAGGTGATAAGGGTGTAGTCCGGACTCGTGCACCGAGTCACGTAAGTAAAGGTCAGACAGCAAAGTTCCGTCCTACACAAGATAGACCTTATGGGATCACCAAAACGGTTGGCCCTACCACTGACAGCCTGGGTAAGTATCACACACAGGGTTTCTCGTCGTTCGTGGACAGTGGTACAGCTAGTCGCGAACCACCCAATCCTGCTCTACCCACACGTCGTCGCGGACGTCAGAAACGCCAGGGCACTGAGCTAGTCCAGGAGCGAGGACGCTCTCCAGAACTAGAGGGGGAGTATGTCGCAATTCAAACTGGCCCTAGCGTTTCCGAACGCCGCCACACTCGCGTTCCCGCTCGTTATCTAGAATATTCGTCAGAGACGTAAGGAGCGGGACGGAGGGAGTTTACCTACGCGCATGCGCGCCATCGCGAGCCTATCGGCATCGCGACCGTTACTTTTCAGTTGACGCCGGAGCCGCGCGCGAGTAGCATCATCGATCCGTATTTCTCGATCCGCCGCGCGTGCTCTCACAAAAGTGTCCCTTCGCGTCACTCACTTTATTATCATTCTCTGTTTTGTGTTTGTGTTAATTAGTTTTATATCCGTAGTTTTAGTGTGTACTCTTTTATCTATTTGCCATCATTATATACAGTTTTTACCAGTACTCTCGTGTTTGTATTTCACCTGCCCAACTGTAGGCATTGTCGGTAAAACGTGCAAAGGTCCTGTCACGAAAATACTTATTTTTTTTTTATTTCAAAATAAAAACCTAGGTACAGACGATAGCAGGTCAACCTACCAGAATCTTTCAAATGTTACCAGGCAAACATTAACCTTCCGCTATTGTGATAAGGTTGAAAATCAACTGAAGAAATTTGACAGATTGAGGTAGGTTGATGTGCTAACCTCTGCACCTAAGTCTAGATTTAGCAAATAAAACTGTTATCGAAATATATTTGACGTTTATTAGTTAAAACCTGCGGGTTTATTTAACCTCTTTTTAGTATGCAAATAAACTTGTTTTTTATTTATTATTTTCTATAAGCACGCGTAAATATTATTAATATTATTCACAACACTAAGTAGACTTACATTAGTATTTTATACGCATATAACCTTATAACATTAACGATTAAACCAAAAATCTGTGTCACTTTATGCGAATATTATGCGGTCTATTATTCTAAGATAATATCTTTAGCATATTATTTGTTTAGAAAATTAGTTTTATCATAAAATATTCATGTGATTTAAATTCTAGTACCACTTGATATTAATAAAATAATTAAATATAAATAGCTGGCGCCAAATTGACATAGGAAAATTAATCAGTGTTGTCGGCCGTTGACATGTTCACCAAATTCACACCACAGTCCGGTTCAACGACTTTCACAAGTTGACAAACACAAAAAAGATGTTTAAAAATATTCCTCACCACAGTCACCACCATATTATCGTGTATGACTCAATATTTTCTCACAGAGCGTTTTTCATTTGTTTCGTATCTCTGCAGGTACAGACAACAGCAGGTCAAAGTATACGAATCTGTCAAATTTTACCAATCAAACATTAACCTACCCCCATTGCGATAAGGTTGAAAATCGATTGCAGAAATTTGACAGATTGTAATAATAAAATAATAAAAATAATAAAAAGTTTATTTTCTGAAAATTTTAACACGATACATGATGACACTGAATCCCGCACTAGGATACCCTGTGTCGCAGGATTCAGTCTCTTTCGAGAGGTTACATGAAGCTAGGAGCAAAACACGTACAGTGCAGTGGTTAGACAATACTTAGGATTTAGTTACAATTCTTATTATGAACAATATACATGTATGTTATGTGAGTTGTGAGTACGAGGCGTATATGAATGAGAGAAGTGTGCAAATGTGTAGTGTGTGTGAAGTCTGTGTGTCAGTGTGTAGTGATGATTATTTCTGTTTCTGTGTAATTTAAACTTAGAAGCCAGTCAGTTATTAGTTTTTTACATTTTATCTTGGGCATGGAGAGTATATTTAGTTTTTTATTAACTTTATTGTAGAGATAAGGTCCCATACTTGAAAAAGACTTATTGCCAAACTTGAGCTTGCAAATAGCACTGGTCCATTTAGGGTTCCTACGGGATCGTTGGTCCATTACTACTGTGGTCATGGCGGTTTTATGGAATCTTAAAATAACTGACAAAATGTACAATTGGCGCACTGTCAAAACCTTGGTCTCTTGATACAACAAGTGTGTCGGGTGTCTTCTGCTTAGCTTGAAAGAAACTTTTAGAATAGCACGTTGTGCTCGTTCTGCTATTATAAGATAGCTTTTCGCAGCAGATCCCCAGGATATTACACAGTAACTCAGTACGGACTGGCATAAAGCGAAGTAGGTTAGTTTTATGGTCTTGTGGTCTGCTACTGCTCTTAATCTTTTAAAAATGTATATCAATTTTCTAATTCGCGAGTTTACCGATTCTATTTGTTTATTCCATGTCAAGTTTTGGTCAATATTAACGCCTAAATATTTAATAAAGCCCATTTTCTCAAAAGTAGCACAACTACAGCTGTTTTGTTGTGTATTATTGCATACGTGGAACTTTAATTTTAGATGTTCAGGGGCAGATGTTTTTTTGTTTACAGAAAAATTGAGGATCTTAGTTTTTTGGACATTAAGTGTCAATAAATTAAATTGTAGCCATTTTGCAACTGCCAGCATACCATTCTCAGCGATGTTATATACTTCTTCCCACGATTTACCATGGAAAATTATAGCCGTATCATCAGCATAAACTGTAATTTTGGCATTGTGTAGATTTAATGAACAGAGGCCATTAACGTACAAAAGGAAGAGGGTAGGTCCTAAGACACTGCCCTGAGGCACACCATACGTTATGTTTACAAAGTTGCTCTGGTAGTCGCCTAGGCAAACTCTTTGTTTGCGATCACTAAGATAGGAGCTAAACCAATCCAAGGCCGTGCCTCTGACACCCATATGCTCCATTTTTTTGAGAAGAATTGGCCTAGATACGGTATCGAAGGCCTTGGCGAGGTCTAGAAAGACACCAAGACACTTCTTCCCGTTATCTAGTTTACCAATTATATGATCTACTAAGCTGGTGACTGCATCCTCTGTAGATTTGCCGCTACGAAAGCCATACTGGTTAACCGACAAAAGTTGATGTTTTTCTAGGTACATCAGTAGCCTCTTGTTGACCAGTTTCTCTAGTATTTTCGATAGCGATGTGAGGAGAGAAATAGGTCTGAAGTTTGACACAATAGATGCATCACCTCCCTTGAAAATCGGACAAACATTTGCAGTTGTAATCTGGGATGGAACCACTCCGGATTACATACTCAGGTTACACAGATGTGAAATAGGACCAACTAGGTAATGGCGCGCTGATTTTATTAATCGATTGGTAACACCATCCCAACCAGGAGCAGAATCATACTTAAGGTTGGATATCACTGCTTCCACCTCCACCTCATCAGTTGGGGTCAAAAAGAAAGAGTCTAGAAGAGAGGGAGACGAACCATCCAATTTAGATGCCAGGTGGGCCAGCTCTTTCTCTGACTTGTTAAGTTGACTCAGAGTTTGTTCAGCCAGTTGCGCCCCAACATGAGCGAAGTATTCATTTGCCACATTCAATGAAACCGTTGGATCAGGGTGTGCAGAAAGTAAGCTTGAGCTTTTGGAATCTTTATTTTTTAGATTACATATCGTTTTGATCGCTGCCCAAGTTTTTTTACTGTCACCATTAGAACTATCTAGTAACGCTTTGTCATGTGCATTTTTAAGATTTTGTATTATATTATTGCAGCAATTTCTGTAAATTTTATATTTTTGTTGTATAGCAAGGTTGTTTTTGTTAATTTCTTTTTTGGTTTCAGCGTGTAGAGTGTCTCTTGTCCGTATGCATTTAAGAAGACTTTTAGTCATCCAAGGTCTTCGAATAGTTTTGGAATTACGTATGATTTCTTTTTTAGTGTGTCGATTTATAATGTCTTTTAGCCATACAGTGAAATCATGTGTTGCAATATTAACATCAGGTTGTTGTAGTATGGGTTTCCAGTCTGTATTTTCTATGTCTTTTACTATATTGGGAAGATCAAGCTTATATCTATATTTAGTTGTTTCAGAGTCAGGTAAATGGGTGGACGCATCTTTACAGATACCTAATAATACAGTATCATGGTCAGTCAGAGATGACTCACAGACAATAATTGTAGTGGTACGTTTCGTTTTAATTAGCGCATGGTCAAGACAAGAGTTACCGCGTGTCGGATATTGATGTCCAGGATAGAACCCATGATGCCCTGTAACATCAAGATATTTACAGGCTCGGTTATCCCCTGTACCTATTTGTATGTCTATATTCAAGTCACCCACTATAGCCTGCGTTGAAGAACTACTGGTTTTTAATAAATTATCTAAAGATTCGCAAAACTTGTCAATGTTATATACTGAGGGAGATCGATATATAGCATAAATAGTAAATTCCGAACCAACGTTTATGACCAAGCAATTCGCGTCACTTATAATCGGTTCCTGTACATCAATAATCAGTTCAGTTTTGTAAAGAATTGCTATACCGTCATTCTGATTTAAATAATGCTGGGAATACTGACATTCATATCCTTTAAGTTGGACCTTTGGCGTGTATTCATTAAGTCTACATTCCGTGAGTATTATAATATCCGGTAAAAAATGTAATCTAGAAAGAAATATGGATAAATTGTCAAAATTTTTCAATATACTGCGTACCTATGTTCTGATTTACAATAATAAGTTGATTTTGAATATTACCAAGGTCATTTACACATTGTTCTGGTCGGTTGTGTTTTGTGCTGACAAATATATCAGTGCTGTCAATTTCATCAATTAATTGTTTTTGACTAGCCATTTTTATTTTTACAAAATGAAAAAAAATTTACCGTTACATATTTCAATAATATTAAAATGGTATATGTTTACTAATAATCTGTTAGGTAAGTATTGTGGGCGTTCTCTCGGTGATGTTTGTGTGTATGAATAATTAGTAATAGTTTGTGTTTTATTATTGTAAATGAATGTGTTGGTTTGAATGATTTTACTCACAATTGACATGCAAGTTTGGAGTAAACTACAGTTTGAGGTGTGCGTTTGGAAGTTGATTATGAATGTTGAGTATGGTTTTGTATATATGTCTAACATGCATTTTATAATATCAAGAACTTTTATATATAGAATTAAGAGAAAAAAGAGAATTACATTTGGAAAATGATAGTTACTAACATTAAAGCAAACACATCTTATTCTATCATAATAATGTAAAATATGACTATTCACCGCGTAGTTAAAATATGACTATTCACCGCGTAGTAACTTGATGTGCTGTTGTCTGTACCTACTAGCTGTGATAGATTATAGTGCTGTGGTTTTGGCACTTCATTGACAAAAGGTGCGGGCATTTGCTTATTTTTAAATACTGTATCTAATTTCTGTAATACTCCTGGTGAGGCTGTACCTCAATATAACGACATGGGGAGTGCTGAAGACGATATCGTGTTTAAAAATTAACATTATTTACTTCTATAAAAAGATTTACTTAATTTTCTAAAACAAGCAATGCTTTCCCGTTGACAGTTTTGGTTTTAAAACTAGACAATTATTTTAAAATCCAAATGACAACCTGGTAGGCTAAAAGTTATATCAAGTTAGAGTTAAAGAGTTGCCACAAAACTTAACGAAACAAATCTACCTATTAGAGCCATAAATTTTAAACTAATACGTACTTTAATAGAATGCTGAGTACAATTCCTGTGGGTGCCGTCGATACAGCGCCGTTGTAACTCGCAATTAACTTTGCGGGGGCTCATTTATATGAAATTATAGCAAATTGAAAAGCAAGTCCAGTACTAGTTTGTTGCGAATACATACAGCTCATAATTTGTATTTAAATAGCCGACGAACGAGGATGTAAGGGATTAAATGAAGAACATTTTGCTATTAAAATCAATGGTGGTAGCTGGTAGGATATAGGCTTAAGAAATAATGTGGAGGTCATTGCTTGGAAAGGTTCCATGCCGATACTGACAGGTCTGAGGTGCTTGACCGAATAGGGAAAAAAATGAACTTTAATGGTTTTTAGATGGCGACATAATGAATCATTAATTCTCGTAACCGCAAAAGGTTAAAAAGCCGCTTAGCACAACAAGCTCCTCCATTTTCAGTGTGCTTTATAATAGCCACTATGAATGACGATATTTAGAACGAATAGATCTCAAATCAAATGACGAAAATACTTTTTCTAGGCTGTTTATAAATTATTTTTCAAACCACTAAACTAATTTATTTATAAATTATTTTATAGGTTTGTAAAATAATTTATAAATAGCAAAGAAAAAGTAATTTTCCAACCAATAGCTACATAAATCAGAATCACGCTACTCCAAAGAAAATAGGTTCCCAACAAAACGTTCAACACTCAATGTAAAGGCACATGTACACTCATGGACGTATATAAGGGGGGTGTTTTGGGGGTCCGGACACCCCCCATTCATATCTGTCTTACTTGTCCAATAGAAACAAATTACATGCACCGCGCCGATTTTAGAAAACAAACGTACCTATATAAAAACGTAGTATTTTAAATCTATTACTCTAAACTTTCAACTTTGTTGCTTTTGAATAAATATTGCAATACATATAACTTTCTTTAAAGACACATACTTAGAGCAGAGGCGGCACTAGGCGTCGGCGACGTCGGCGACCGCCGATGGCCTCGCGCTTGAGGGGGTCTCGCAGAAAAACTAGTTACCTATTTATTTTCGTTTCGCCAATCACGTTTAAACCTCGAACAGACAAAAAATTTTCGCGCTCGCTTCGCTCGCGCATTTATAAGACATAGTCTTTATTTTTCTTTGCTTTATGCTCCCACAAATTAACTAAAACAAATGGCGGCAATTTCAGCTTTACAAAATTCATAGGATACATTTTTGTGACTTAATCTAAAACAACAAAACTAAATCGCACTCGCTCCACTCGCACCCTTTTTTTTTCGATGTTTACACGTCGAGCTGGAAAAATTTCGCGCTCGCTTCGCTCGCGCATTCATATTTTTGCTTTCTACTTCTTTGCTTCATAAATTATACATTAGGTACCAAAATTGTGTGACAACCCAATCACCCTCCCCCTTCCGGCCACGGCAACAAGGGCCTCGCGAACTCGATTTCGCCGACGTACACATTCGGTCTAGCGCCGCCACTGACTTAGAGTAACCTAAGTTATAGAGGTACATGTATTATAGATTACCTGCGACTACACTTGCGCGTTATAGTTGCAGGCAATGTTTAATTTGTAAATGATAGATTAAATTGGCGTTAAAGCTCTGTTTTTTATTTTGGGGACCCCCCCCTTGTCAAAGCTATAGCTACGTCCGTATGTACACTTGACACTGAGACTTGTAAACAAGCGTCAGTCACCAGCGCGGTGTTGGCACTTGAATGCCAGTATCTCGCCACCAGTAGCTTACCACGGTTTGACAGGTGAGTGCCGACTTCGACATTATGTCCGCAAAGCGCGTACAAATGTCTGAAATATCCGGATATGTCAGTGTGAATGGTCTTTAAGGGAGAAACGGAACGGGTGGGTGAAAATGTATAGGACAGTTTTTAAGGGCAAATTATTTTTGTGGCCAGGCACGGATAAATGAACTATAGCTGATTCCAGCAGTTTGCAAATTATTTTACATGCAAACACATCCAAGATGTGGGATAAGTTTAACAGCACTAACATTATTTATTTGTATTAACCATTTTATAGTCATAAATGACATAATAATTAATGTGAAGGACTTACCAAATAAAGAAAAATACTTTTCACAATTCACGTGAAAAAAAATCACTAATCCCCAATTTTACTTTCACACGGCACCCAAACTTTGGCGTTCACACACAATTACAATTTCATTCGCATAAAAAAGCCTATAAAACCTTGCTTTAACGTTCCGTTCTTCCTAATGATCTAGACACGCAGCAGCGTGTCAAGCCAAGTTCAAGCAAAGAACTGGCTGGCCAGCGCCACGTGTATATTTACACGAACCATTTGGTGCCACTTTTTGCCCCTCCATAACTCAAAACCTATTAAACGTAAACACTTGAAACTTCGCGTGTTTCATTATGTCCATAAAGACACCTAGAAGCCCAAATTTCATGAAGCTAGCTCAAACGGTTATAAAGATATGAAGGTCCAAAAGTCGTAAAATTCCCACTGACTGACTGACTTATAGTACCTAAACCTAACCTACTTCCAGATAACCTAGAAATATGAAATTTGGAACCTAGCTCGGTAATTGTGTGTAAGCGTAGGAAAAAATCTGAAAATAGAAAAAAGTTTAAAAAATCTACGGGGGGGTTCCCATACAACCGCTCACACGGTTTATTGTTATATATATAGGACCCTCCCTTAATTTTAATATTTTTTAAATTTAACGTATTTCTTGTTATAGCGGCAACGGAAATACATCATTTGTGAAAATTTCAGCTTCCTAGCCATCACGGTTTATGAGATAGGCTTAAGTAGTAATACGGTCCCATTTTACCCTTTGGGTACGAAATCCTTAAAAGAAAACTATACAGCGGAAACGCAAGAAAAAAATCTAAACCTAAATCTAAACCTGCTTCTTTACAAAAACTAATGATATCCCACCAAAAACATAAATGTAAAAAAGGAAAGCCAAGTTCAATACAAAACCTATGCTTGGTTGTGGGCTTC
>NWSH02000210.1:6968166-6983525 GCA_002382865.2 Heliothis virescens
GCGTTTTAAAGCTCTTGTTTTTTTATTTTGGGACCCCCCCTTGTCAAAGCGTATAGCTATGTCTCGTATGTACACTTGTACACTGAGACTCTGTAAACAAGCGTCAGATCACCCAGACGCGGCTGTTGCCACTTGAATGCCAGTTATCTCCCCACCAGTAGCTTACCACGGTTTACATGTGAGTCCGACTTCACATTATGTCGCCAAAGCGCGTACAAATGTCTGTAAATATCCGGATATGTCAGTGTGAACTTGGTCTTTAAGGGAGAAACGGAACCGGCGTGGGTGAAAAATGTATTAGGACAGGTTTTTAATGAAAAAAAAAGGGCAAATTATTTTTGTGCCAGCGCACGGATAAATGGAATCTTAAGGCTGATTTCAAGCAGTTTGCAAATTATTTTACATGCAAACACATCCAAGATGTGGGATAGAGAGTTGTAACAGCCACTAACATTATTTATTTGTATAACCATTCTTATAGTCATAAATGACATAATATTAAATGTGAAGGACCTAGACCAAATAAGAAAAATACTTTTCACAATTCACGTGAAAAAAAAATCCACTAATCCCCAATTTACTTTCACACGCACCCAAACTTTGGCTTCACACACAATACAATTTTCATCGGCCATAAAAAAGCCTATAAAACCTTGCCGTTAAACGTTCCTCTCCTCCTAATGATCTAGAACACGCAGCAAGCAGCTTGTCAAGCCCAAGTTAAGCAAAAGAACTGGCTGGCTCCGCCACGTGTATATTTACACGAACCATTGTGTGCCACTTTTTGCCCCTCCATAACTCAAAACCTATTAAACCGTAAAACCACTGAAACTCCGCGGTGTTTCATTTAATGTCATAAAGACACCTAGAAGCCCCAAATTTCATGAATGCTAGCTCAAACGGTTATAAAGATATGAAGTGTCCAAAAGTCGTAAAAATTCCCACTACTGACTGACCTTAAGTAACCTAAACCTAACCATACTTCCAGATAACCTAGAAATATGAAATTCGTGCAACCCTAGCTCGGTAATTGTGTGTAGGCGTAGGAAAAAATCGGAAAATAGAAAAAAGTTAAAAAATCTAGGGGGGTTCCCATACAACGTCACACGTTTATTGTATTATGGGACCCTCCCTTAATTTTAATATTTTTTAAATTAAACGGTAGTTTCTATAGTAGTGTTGATCACTCGGCTAACCGGAAATACCATGCATTTCGCTGCAAACCATTTCAGCCTCCTAGTGCCCACTACACTGGTTTATGAGAGCATAGCTTAAGTAGTAAATAGCGGTCCATTTACCCTTTGGTACGAAATCCTTAAAAGAAAAAACTATTTACAGCGAAACGCAAGAAAAAAAATCCTAAACCTAAATCTAACCTGCTTTCCTTTACAAACAACTAAATGATATCCCACCAAAAACATACAATGTAAAATAAGGAAAGCCACAAGTTCAATTACATAACCATGCTTGGTTTTTGTGGCTTCGCCAGCCAAAAAGAATGAATCCTAAATTTGAAGTACTCATTAGCCTTCGTAAAAATATCTCAATTAATATATATGAGGAACAAAGCATAGACGTTGCGGCAGTTTTTTTAAATTTTCAGGTATTAAAATAATGTTGTTATATATCATTTTATTTAATAACTGAGGTAGATGAAAACTGCCAAGTTCAAACATCTTGTTCCTATAAATACATATTTGGATTTTGTACAGAACTTGGTACTCATTTAGATCTCCATTCTTTTTGCGGCGAAGCCCACAACCAAGCATAGGTTTTGTATTGAACTTGGCTTTCCTTTTTTACATTTATGTTTTTGGTGGGTATTGTTATACAGCTCGCGTGCGCCCACACTTAGGAGCTTACGTGTAAACTATCCCAATATTACTTTTAACACGAATAGTCCTTTTAGTGTGAAAATACGTGTCACACGATTATATTGGGTAATTGGAGCAAAGGTATAGCATTTTCCTGGAAAATTGAAAGTAAGAATAACTTGAGGCTATGTAGGTAGGTACTGTTGGTACTTCAACAATTAGTATCTAGCTCTAGATTTTCATAATGCATCTGCGATTAACCATCTTCTCAAAACATAATACCCATAGCTTGAGACACTATAGCAGTTAATTCTTGCTAGATCCTTTTGCCAGGTCTCAAGTACACTATCCATACTAAACACACACTTGCTAGTTAAGATAGGCCAAGTATCGGCCTCATCTGTTGGCATTTTCCTAAAAATACAAATAAAATATATCAACCTTGACCTTGACATTCCCTTACAAAGAAGTCAATAAAAACCACCATTTAAATACAGCAGCATTAACAAAAAATAATCCGCTGACCGTCAACGTCCATACGAATTCACTAACAGGAAGACTGTCGTAAAATCATATTAAGATGATCTCTATTTATAAAACTAAGACCATGACTGTGAGAACAGGAACCATTAGTCACTTAAAGTGTGACCAGCAATTTGTCAACAAGTAATTATAGTAGAAGTTATAACAATGTCATTACAACTACAATACGGCCACACATAACGACGGTCGGATGTCAGTTTGCAGCCGTTACTTGGATTAATTAAACAATGGAATGTAATTCTTAGAAGAACGTAGGCGCGTCTTACTATGAAACGTACGCATTTCTAGTCACGTTGTCAATGGATCTTAAATATTATTTAGGGCGAGTTGCCCGTTACATTAGAATATGGGACTTGGAAAATACTTTCACGTTTTGCTAAAGGCTTTTAAATTCGATTTGTGTTTGTTGTTCGATGGTGATGGCGATTTATGGGTTCGATATATTTAAATCTTAACTGTTTGGATTTTTTTGATATTTAAGGTTAATACTTAGTCCGAAATTAGAGTGAAGCTTACCATAAAGTTTATTAGGTTACGCGATACAATTATATTTTGAAGAATTCTACATTTAGGTATGATAAATTATGTATCCTGTCATTAATGCTTCTTTTTACTTACTCTCTGAACTAGTCGCACAAAAAACCTGAAAGAAAACCAAAGCAAATTAACTGACAAACATTTTTTCAGCTACAGACAGCCATGTTTAATAACTATGTCATTTCGGCTAGCCTGCACGTCACATCTAATAAGCATGAAGAAGCCGCTACTGAAAAATAACCGTTATTTCTAAAAACAATACACTTCTTACGTAAATATTGGGACAGTTTGTATTGATAAATTATTTACAGAGATATGGTCTGTTTTTGGTAGAATAGACGGCATGTAATGCTAATTTGTTTACACCTAATTGTGTATAGCCATTTTTTAAGGCATCGAAACACGAACAATATTATTCTTTGTAATTATTCAATTACATGTCTGTACCTATGCTGCTTTTGGTCTACATTGAAAATCATAACCGTTTACTATCTTTACTCCATTTTGTTTAATTGTCAGACATATAATTTGATACATCCAATCCAAGGAAAAGCTACTGTCTTTAACATAGACATAGTTTATCACCAAGCAACCATTGACACTTTCCACATGTAAATTACAAAAACACTGTCCCACTCGAGAGTCAACTCATGAACTGAGATTCAGAAGTCACGCTGATGTCCACCAGACCTTATTGTTAGTATAATGATAATGAGTTAGTTATTAGAGTCTGCAATAAAGGTTAATCTCTTCTAGGATCTGTCTCATTCAGGTCATCTTATCCACGAAGTTACTTAACTCTTACAGTACGATAATTACTTTCATTTTACATTGTCAATAGAAGTCGCGTTTTCAATGTCAAGACATGTTCATTTTAGAAGTACCTAATAGAAATATGATTTGGAGTCGACACAATATGTTTTTCGCTTCCATTTCTCCCTGTCACTCGTCATACTGACATTCACTCCCTTCTTACTCATATCATCTTTCAGGCAATCCATCCATCTTTTCTTTGGTCTTCCTCTATCTCTCCATCCATCTACATTCATTCCCATTATACTCTTTGTTGCATGCGTTTCCTCCCTCCTCATTACATACCCATACCATGCTAATCGCTTACCTATCGTCATCTCACATATTGCACCGACCCCAAATAAAATTGGGAACAGGGCAGGATGATGATAATAGAAATATGATTCTCGTTTTTCTTTATTCGAACATTACTTTTCATTTGTTTCTAAATAAATTCTTACATTGGAAAGCAACCAGCATTTCAAACAATAACGTTCCATTTTCAAACTTATTGAAATTAATGACCAATGTATTTCCAATCGGTATCGTAAGCAATGAATCTGTATCTCCAACGAATCAGGGGGCACGGCAGTGCCCCCGCCAAGTCAAGCAGAAAAAGCGGCACGGCCGTACCATCCTTTTCTCGAAGCAATTCAGGCTATTTTCGACCCACTATAATTTCGTTGTGGATAAAACAAGAAGCCTGAATTTTTAGTAGCTAATTAGGCATTGTATAAATACGGTGTACTTATAATTTCAGACAATTTGATCCAGTAGTTTAAGAATGACAACTTGTTAAAGTTTCTGAATTTTGTCACTCACTGACTCACCGATCATCAAAAGTCCAAGGCACTTCTAGCAGACATAGAAGCTTCAAATTTAGAATACATATAGAGTTTAGTATCCTTATTATGGGAAAACTTAAATATTTTGAACTTTCGGTCCAGTTTTCTAAATACACTAACTGCATGAATAACTTTGTAATCCTATATAAATGTATAGGATTACAAGGTTACATTTGCAGTTAATGAATAATTACTGTACAATAGAAAATAATAGGTGTAGATAGATATCTACTATATGAGGCATAACGGGAGGGGGTATAGAGTGGGTAAGGGTGTGTTTAGCCCATGAAACTGAACAACATAACCGTGAGAAAATATGTTGAATTATGAAAAAAACGTCTGTCTCTACATTACAAATTCTACTTATGTTCCAAGAGAAAAGTTGTTCAGTTTCCTGGGCTAAAGACACCCTTTACGTGTTTTTTGTATATGTAAATCTTTACATACTCTACAAAAAGAAGTGAGATGCCATTAAAAACATCCTGTAAAAAACCCAAGTCCGAGCTCAGTCCTACGAAAAAGTTGTGAGATCCATGTAATACAAGTGCCGGTTAATGACTATTTAGTCTCTACTGTAAGAAGCCTTCTGTCTTTAGTTCATTATCATACGTTTAACAATAGAAAACGACTTGTCATTCGCACTGAAAACACAGTGAATAATATAATTATATTAGATTCTTTTAGTCTTCGCGCCTCACGCGATTGAAATTCTTCGAAACCAAATTCATTAATTGTACTCTGTCGCCAAAGTTCAGGAACATTAACTTCTTTAAGATACTCACCTCAATCATCATATTTTGAAGGACTCTGGTGAGGAATTAGGTTGCTGGCCCGTTGTACTGTGTACCAAATCATGCGATGGCCAAGTCGATCTATTTGTTAAACGTATGTAATAACTAAAGACAGAAGGTCCTTTAAGTAGAGACTAAATAGATTAACCGACTTGGTATTACATGGATCTCACAACTTTTTACGGTAACTGAGCTGCGAGACTTGGGTTTTTTACAGGATGTTTTTAATGGCATCTATCTTGTTACAATTGATGTTGTAAATCTAACCGTTTTCTCTTATAAATGCGTCTTTAATGGTCATTAAAAACCGAATTAAACAAGTTAATGGCTCTGTTTGGGACCAAGGTTGAACATTTGGCCACGAATCGGGATTATGCCCTACATTTAGACTTCAATCAATCACCTTGTTGATTGAATCCTAGATAGATGTTTCATTATTTCACTTACTTTAAATATGTGAAAAACAATTACGTCCTCATGGATATACCTAAGTTCATCTCTTTAATTGGGTGTTCAGAAAATTCGACACATTTTATTGGTATCCGGTAATTCGAAAACAATAAAAGGAGAGCAATCATTTTAAGACGCACTAAAACGTAATAGCGTTCTCGTTCCCCAGTTATTAAAACTAGCAAAACGCTAATTATTGCATCCACATTTTCATAGGAAACAAGGAAGTCTTCCATTCCTTCCGTTGTCCTATTTCGAATACTACCGTTACTATAACTCTCAGGCGCAGGATCTTTCCCGTCACAATTATTTATTCGTACATGAATGTGCTTGCAAGCGCCTACATGCATCAAGAAATTCCATTAATTTCCATCTCCAGTCCTCAGCTAACGGTTACACATTACGCAAGAATACAAACAGCTGATAAACGGTTTCCCATCTCCAGTTCTGTTATCTCAGGACGTTTAACTGTGTTACTGGCAGGTTAACTATAACGTTTGAAATAGCTAACGTCTTTTACATGAAGTATTGTGTAAAGAGATCATGCGTGATATTGGCTATGGTAAATCATGTTGCTGGTTGGTTTTCATTAAAAAATCGAATATGATTCAAAACATTCTAAAAGCGAGCTCGAAATTCGAACGTTCAAAATTTGGTCACCACTCAGTTAGTAGGTCCTGAAACGACAAAGAGACAGTGTCCCTTTGTTCAGTGTCGCAACTGGGCTGACGGGCGCGACGATTCGGATCATCGGCTACATATATGGGACGCGTGTCATTCATGGCACATCCTGATTGAGATTTTTGGCCCACGTTATAATTAAAGCTGCGTTCCGTGTAATTTTTGGCCAGCGATGCGAGTTATTCGGAGTATTGCGGTGTAGTAATTTGAGGCGCAAATTATAGTCGCAGTTTGCGGACTTGGATAGGGAATCACAGAGTACACTAGTGGATGATTTGCAGTGGTTATGTAGTAATCACTTTTATCAGTGTACAATCACAGAAAGGTTTTGCGGTTGCTGCATAACAGCTTACTGATTCAACAATTTTAAATATTGTAACGAATGCTGCAAACATTTGAATTCTTTCAGGATTGCACAATTATCTCCCGAACATTGTCACTTTACAATGATTTCTCAATTTAAATGTAGTATTTATATTGCGTATATTGTGTTGTTGTTTTTCAACCCTTAAATACAGTAGTTTTATCTCAATGCAAATAGTTTTTTGCTATGTAGGCTAGTAATTTTCTAGAATAATTCGATGTAATAGGAACATCCATTCATACTAACTGCAAAAGCCTAACCTTCAAGCCTATTCACACAGGCAATCATAGGTACACATATAGGACGGTACTTTAACATAATATTTTTCATCATTGTACCATTGTAAATTATGATAGTAAAGTCGTGTTCATATCGTCAGTCCTACAGTGGATATTCGGTCACATTCCTTGCGCACGAGTATTTAGACAGAGCAATTAGTATTCACTGGGCTTGTTGTATCACGATCTTGAATGACTCCTGTTTTGTTTAGCTTGTATTAAGCGTGAGTCATTTGTCATAATTATGAGGTACGGTCTTTCAAAGGTGTAACGAGATGTAATAAATTGTATTTAGGTAAGACTAAAGTTACTCGTAGTAGGTGCTCGTTATCTGCAGATGGATGTTTTTGAATTCCGAATTGCAATGTGTTATTGAGGTTTATAAGAAGATCATTTACAATCTTTTAATGATGACTTAGCTTTTGCCAGCGATGTCATCCACGTCCCGTGGGCACTACTTTACACATAAGGATAAAAAATTGCCTATAATTTTTCTTTCTACATAAATTGGACCAGTTCAAGCCAACAATAAAACAACTTTATAATATTAGAAGAGATACGTTTACCGTTGTCACTGGATATATCTTAGGCTTAGTCATTATTGATTTGCTTGTCATTACATTTGTATTACCTATATTATTTTAATGACGATACATTTTTCATTTTTGTAAGTCACATTTTTTTTATTTTAACAAGAGTTTATTTCAACGGAACAAAGTGGAGTGTACTTGAACATTTGCCTAATGAGAGGTCAAAGCTACTTGTAACGGACACATATTCGATACAAGTCAATTGGTACTTAAGTATCTACTTCTTTGGGTTTGCGAGTAACTTCGAAGTAGAGATAAATCCGTTAATTTTAAGCCGTAATTTACATTGCCGTATAGTATTTTTTGATGATCCTTGTTATAACAATATAATGTCATTTCATTGTCAGACATAAAAAAAAAATGTAGAAAGAATGCAAAATTATCTACCTCATCATCTGCTACCCTTACCACGTTGCAACGTTGGGGTTGGTTCAGCTGAGTACCTACATACTAGTGTATTCCTTGCACCGATTGCCTAGTATTACAGAACTGCTTACCTACTAATCTATACTAATATTACAAAGCTGAAGAGTTTGTTTGTTTGAACGCGCTAATCTCAGGAACTACTGGTCCGATTTGAAAAATTATTTCAGTGTTAGATAGCCCATTTATCGCGAAAGGCTATAGGTTACTTTTCATTCGGGTGCGCCGAGTAATTCCCACGGGACGCGGGTGAAACCGCTGGCAGAAGCTAGTCAATAATATGGAAGCCTCTACAGAAGATCGTGACGAGACACTTTACTTAACCATTGATTAAACAAAACAAAAGCGTTGGTCTCATAAACACGAAACAAAAGGCACGTGCTCTCCAAAGCATGAATAACTAGCTTAAACTCTGAATCACAATGTAAAGACAGATTACACGCGTACACTAATCGCAATGATTGATCGACTAGTCGCACTGTTTAGTCGCAAATTGCACCATGTACAGTCACAGAGATTATTAGTTGAGCCAATTGCTACTGTTCGTCATTTAATCATAATTAATTGCAACAAATTGAAAATAATTTAAAGATTTCTGAGATCAGACAAAAATTGTTGAATAAAGCTAAATTAGGATCAAACTTCTGCGGATTAAATAAATAGGTACTTACGTATATTCGATAGATCTGGGGCCTGAGTCTGTTTCTTAAACTTAAGCAACAATCAATTGTCACTACAGTGAGACCCAATTACAACTCCAATACGATTGAAGCGTTATTAGTTATTCTGCAAATTGAATAAAAATCGTACTCATAATGTACTGTCAGATGACAGATGACATTGCAGATGACAGACCAATGGCATGTCATTGGAAAACGATTGGTCTTTTAATAGTAACAGAATAACCGATAAGGCTAAAACTGCTATCGCCATACAATTTTCATTGAATTTTCATACGAGTGACACACAGTAGTAGTTAAGGAATCACCCCCCTGTAGGAGTTCCTCTTAAGCATGTGATCTTGCAAATTTATTCAAGTAAAAATTACGAAGGAACGAAAGTGGCTCTATCAATAGTGTCTGCGACTGTACACTTGAAACATTCATTGACATCAAACATACTCATATATCCAGCTTACGTTGACCTCTCAGTGTATTGCAAGTTGAATCAAAGAGAGGTCAACTTATACTGGGTTTGTGTGTCTTTGTACCAGTGTTACGTATATTTGGTAATTGTAAGGTTTATTTGGTAAACAAATTTGTTGATTGATGGTATGTCATAACGGCGGTTTAAGGTAAGTTGTTTAATGTTACAAATGTTGTGCCCTTCTTATGTCATTAACGCGGTTCTAATGAGGACTTTATTATGAAAAGGCATTCATTTTTTGTTGCTTTGATTGCTGGTTTTATGGTTCATAAAAGTATAATAAAGAAGTTTCGATATGTAGTTTAATAAATATAATTATAGGTACGATAATGTAGGTCAAATAATGACACATAAAGTTAGTAATATTTCAGTGTCATGTCGATACTTATATTTGTATTTGATGTAATTTTCATCGATCTTTGTAAACAAATTAATGAAATAAAAAACTTTTACTTTAAAATTCAATACGTTTATGATTTTAAAGTCCTAATAAAACATAAATATTTATTGTGACTACACATCTACAAGAAACAAAGAATTGACGCTAAATTCAACAAAATAATGACATCACTCCCATATCGAAGAGTGGATATGCCAAAAATATAGGTTAATTAAGGACTTATCAATCAATTTATCAGATAATATGGTATATTGGGTTGACATTAATTAACCCCAAAACTTGAATTATTGCTACTCAATCACCAAAGCCTTAATTGAAGTTATTCAAAGTCATTAAACCACCACTGTGTTTGTTTAATTGCATGCCTTCACATATCTATCGCCATCTTGATAAAAATTGTCAGAAAATTGATTGGGTAGTTACAATCATTGATGGCCTTTTTTGTAGATCCCTTTATGGATTAATTTATTCTGCAAAACCTTGAGTTACTTCATCTATTGTTTATGGTATTACTTGATTAGTGTAACTAATATCATTTAACAACTTATATACAGACTACTAATAATCAAGATGGGAGGAGAACACTTAGACCTTAAGAACCAACATGGCCAAATCTATGAAAAATTTTGGTAGGAGGTTGTATTTCAAAATTTTCATTTTGCCTACTTAGCAAACCTAATGTACTTACCTATATAGTGTTATCCGCTAGATTGAACTCAAATTATTATCTGCTTACATATTTAACTGTTTGACTTATTTAAAATGAAAATGTCATCAATCAAAAAACGATAAAAGTCGAATAACATACAATAATGTATATCAACATTGACAACATATTTCAATCTCCGGTTTATCTCAAGCTCATAAAAGCAGCGTAAGTTTGGTAGCGGTTACGTAAACAATATTACACGGCCAACGGCGCGCACAGCGTGACACAACTAGTGTAGTGACCCCGGAGCACGTGCTACTTTACGTCGCCACCATGACACAAAGCTTTTGACCTGCTAAAATCCGAGTTTGTTTAACGGAAAATATGCAAAAAACACAAGAGGTTTTTAACAATGATCCGTTTAAGTAAACAGACTAACCGTAGGTGTAGCTTGAGCAATTGAGCGTGTTTATTCAATGTTTACGCGTTTCCCTGTCCTACGATAAGGCCAAGTGATTAATTGGTGACAACCACAGATTTGTTGGCTGTTTGACGTGTCAATTAGTAACAGGTTACACCTCTAGACTGACTGACAACGTTAGCACAAACTTTAGCTTTAAATCAACTAATGGCGACAGGAAAAACTATAAAACTCGTTTATCGGCACGCGATAAACTTTCTAAAATAAAAAGCAAGGGAATTAATCACTGAACTACTGGCACTTAGCTACTTGTTTGCAACTTAGCACCTTTTTGCGAGGCTTATAAATTGTTACATTTCTACGGCAGCTAATCCTAAAACCTGTTGGATGCGTTTGATTGGTTTGCGGGTGTTGACGCAAATACGTCAGGCAATTGATGTGCCACCTTGTACTACAGCTTTAGTTAGTGTAAACCGTTGATTAATTTGTGCATGTTTCTAGCTAGTCGTTTAAGTCATTGAAGGCAAAACAACACGAGTTTGCTTTGGCACGCAAACTCGACAAGCTGAATGCAAATTGTTTGAAAATGGTGACACGTGTCTAGAGATGTGGCCCTTTGGTTGCTGTATACTGAATGGTTTTTTCGTGAGATTATGATAAAACTTTGCCTTTCATGGTATGAATTAGTCTATTGATTAGATATATTAGATACTTTCATCACCCAAATCGCATACGGACATATTATAAAAATGTAACTAGTCGATCTATAGAGCCCAGCAGCACCAGAGCATAGGTAAAGTGTTATTCTTGTTAGAATGTCATAAAATATAAAATATAGCTGATTTCATTGATGGGTTCCACAGATAAAACATAGTTTAAACACCAATAAATAAATAATTGTCATATAACAAATATAGAAGACCTGTGAACAGAAATAGCTACAACTACATAGCTCGAGGCGCTGTAATAGTTTTCTTAGCAAACAGCCCTTGGTTGCACTAATGCAAACTACAAGCGTGGCTCGTGTTTACACTGTTTTGACATCGGGTCGGCCTTGTCGGAAATGTTCGGAAATATGCTCTCACTGATTCTGAGTGAGAAAATCGTTTTACGTTTAACATATTGGGACAGTCGGGTCTCGTAAAAGAGGAGGGAGGTTTGTATAGAAACTTAATATGGTAACACTTTTTAGGTGAATGGATCAAGCTTCATAAATGAAGAGTTCAGGCAAAAATCATGGTAGAGAAGTGAAGAAAAAATGTTCGAGGAGGAATTTTCATCTACAGAACCTTATTGAAAATTGCAAGTGACGCTAAAAATGACTTTGTTTTTAGCCGAAACAAACAGAAACTTCACATCGTAAACTTTTCGTGGATTTTTTTTTTATTTTTTGAGTATTGCCTTTTATTTGCTTATTTTTTTTGTTGCTGTACCACGAGGCCATTGAAAGTGACCCTTTAGATGAATTGTGTTCATTGCGGAATGACGTCATTGGGTCTTGTTGTACTAGCCCTAGCCAGCAAAGTCAAAGTCAAATGTTTTTATTTCAAATAGGCCTTTGCAGGCTCCTAAGAAACGTCACACTAGTTGCACGGTTCCAAAAAGTTGATCTCATGGAGAAGAGCCGGCAAGAAACTCCATGGACGCTCTTTTTAAAAAGTAATATGCTCACAAACATTCTATTACATAATAATAGGCTGATAGAATTATACAATGCAAATGAAATTTAAACTGTAANAGTCAAAGTCAAAGTCAAATGTTTTTATTTCAAATAGGCCTTTGCAGGCTCCTAAGAAACGTCACACTAGTTGCACGGTTCCAAAAAGTTGATCTCATGGAGAAGAGCCGGCAAGAAACTCCATGGACGCTCTTTTTAAAAAGTAATATGCTCACAAACATTCTATTACATAATAATAGGCTGATAGAATTATACAATGCAAATGAAATTTAAACTGTAAATCTATACAATCCAAAAGGAGAAGAAAAAGTCGTTTAATTGCCAGGGAAGCCACACTTGCAGAGATGAGTTAGCGCCATATATCTTTTTCGTCAACAAAATCTTGAATTTTGTAATAAGCTTTTTTAATTAGGGTGGATTTTACAGCGTTTTTAAATTTTATATCCGTGAGATCGGTTACACACTTAGGCAGCTTGTTGTAAAATCGGACACAATTCCCTAAAAACGATTTATTTGATTTAGTTAATCTAAATCTCGGAACTACTAGTTTGTGCTTGTTTCTTGTATTAACTGAATGTATATCACTTTTAACAATGAATTTATTTAAGTTTTTGCGTACGAACATAATATTTTCTAGAATATAAAGAGAAGGTAGTGTAAGTATGTCAAATTCTTTGAATAATTCTCTTAGAGACTCGCGAGGGCCGAGGCCATAAATTGCGCGAACTGCCCTTTTCTGGAGAACGAAGATTGAATTTTCGTTAGCCGCTGCACCCCACAGTAATATACCATAGGACAACAGCAACTCCATTCAGACTATAGAGCTCGGAATTTAATTGATATCAATCTAAGAAAACGTGTCAGAGTTTTGTTATCAGTTACTTGACCTAAACCTACCTAAGTACCTAAGTAGCTATCATTTGGGACACTGCACTGAGTGCTACAATGCAAATTAGTAGTGGATATTACTTGATAGATACTTTTTGAGTTTTCCTAATCATACTAGGAACATTCTTCTCTATCTTGTTAAATTCTCTTTTAGGAATCCATATTATCATCATTATAAGGCCTTTTGTCGTCCACTAAAGTCTGTAGGTAGGCCTCTCTAAATGAGAGCCGATTTTGTAAAAGAAACATATGGTATAAATATTAGTGTCCGACCGAAGTTTAAGTTTCGGTTTCGGTTTCGGCAAGTTTCGGCAGAAAAATCTAGTTTCGGTGGCAGTTTCGGTTTCGGTGAAAAAACTGCCGAACCTTTCGGCGGAACCGAAACTCGACGCTCGTGAATTGTCGTGCGTCTCATTCGGCTAACTTCGTGGCAGTCTCGTGTTCACTGCTCTCGCCGGCTTAGTTCACCGCTGCCTAGCGCGAGTGTAATGTTTTGAGGTTATATTTTACGCATAAATTTCTAATAAATATTTAATAGCAATTCAAAATTAGTTATTGAACTATGAATATTATTTAATATTAGTTATAGATCTATTGAGCTATATTTTTTAGTGAAAGACAATAGAGGCTATTTAGCTTGTTTTGGTTTTGAGTAACCGTTGTTGAAATAGGTACATCATAATATATCTCTTGTTTACATTATAAACCAGTCAAATATTTACCGTGATTTTCTGGGGCGTGATATATAATGATTTAATTGTTAACTATAATGTGAGGAAACAAATTACAATAAATAACAAATTACTGCATCGTCTTTTCTCGCTTACCGCGCGAGTTACAGAGTCAATTTGGACAGATTTTTCGTATTTAGTACGTGTCATTTAATAATTTTTCTATTTGAAGTTTAATTCATATTAAGTACCTAGTCTTTACTAATATTATAAATGCTAAAGTAACTCTGTCTGTCTGATACGCTTTCACGTCTAAAGTACTGAAACGATTTCAATTAAATTCGGTAAAGATATAGAATTGACCTTGAGATACAAGATCTCAAAAAATAAATAGGTTAAGGTGCATTCGACCAATAGAAGCGGGAAATTCAAATATAAAATGGTTTTTTCATGTTTTACCTAAGTTAACATTCAATATTAGGCGTGATCTTATGATTGGCGGTTATAATATCCCACAAAGTAATTTCTGATGTCCTTGTTTAACTCCGAAACTTCTTACAATTCAAATGTAACTGTCGAAACTATGATGTTTCGCAATAAAAAGTTTTTTACAGTTACATACGCTTCTAGTGGTCGCATTCACCTTAAGGATAGTATAAATGCAAAAAAAATAATATTTAACTAAGAGTTTATGTTTAAGTTTTGAATTTTTAATTTTTACCTGAAGTAATCCTTAATTTAACATGTTTATTACGTATTTAATGGCATAATGACATAAAAATATATTTTTCACATAACTTAATTATTGCTTGTTTCATTTTACACCAAAGAAGCAAATAAAATTGTAAGAAATACATTACATTTCAGTATAAAACAGAAAATTTGAATATGTTTGTGTAAGTTTCGGTTTCGGTTTCGGCCGAAACTGAGATCAGAACCGAATGTTCGGATTCGGTTTCGGTTTCGGTTTAAAAACCAGTTTCGGTCGGACACTAATAAATATTTAATCCACGTATTTTTCAATTTACATTGGCAACCTAAACACTATATCATTGACAGTACTTTCACTGCACGGTCCAGATAATTAATTCGTTCTTATTATAATAATCGTGGTCCAAAAATGAATAATTCCTGCCATAAATTGTGCATTCCACAGTTTCCATACACATATAAGGAAGTGAACTAAACTTGGTTAAACTCGATCACTATTTATATCTTCCTGCAACGAATATTTTATGCCATAGATAATGTAAACATTTGGGCCAATGTTTGTCATATGCTGCGCGGGCGCCGGTCATTTGATCTTAATAACAGTGCAAACATACAAAGTGGCCGTAACGAGACACATCTCAATTATACAATGTTGCTAGTGTTGTTTATTTTGATATTTAAATGTAG
>NWSH02000210.1:7017440-7040467 GCA_002382865.2 Heliothis virescens
CGTCGCTCAGCAGTGAAAACCACGTAAGTGCTTATAACAAAATTTTACAGGAGGAAGAAAAAACTGTCTACTGAAAAAAAATGTATGAGTGGGGAAGATATTACCTTTTGTTTTTTTTTAGATTTTATGCACTCCTTAGGTACGTATCACATGGTTTCTATATCGTGTGCCTAAATAAGTTTGACGTGACTTACAAGGTTTTCATCACAACTTAATATTTTTTTGAAAGATTATGTAAGGTTTTCAAATTAAAACAATGTACAGTTTTGGGAATCAGTTTGTATTTTCTAGCCATGTTTACAAAAAAACAATAGTATTACGAAAGGGAACAATAAGACACACCATAAAATTTAAATTTAAAGGCGTTATAAAAGAAAAGACTTCTTCCAAAAGTATAAACTTATACAAACAAAACAAAATAAGAATTTTTAAATTTCTTGATTTAAATAATATCGTATATTAATAGGTACTTAATCTAGCAAAGATTTTAATGCGAAATGTGAAAAATGTAAAAAACCAGTCACCCAGTTTACAAGCTTTTCATTGTATAATACAACGAGTACGAGCAATACATTTCAAGACAAAATCGTTAGAAATAGTAGTCAATTCTTTATAAAACTTATTAAATCATAAAGAGTACTTACTTTTCGATGTATTTTGACACTTTACAACACAAATTGGGCACTTTGTACACACTTTCTTCAATTTTTAATCCGGAACAACGCTAGTATCAACCGCACTGGCGAGTTTCTCAGACGAAAATGGCGGATCCTATTTTGATACAAGGTTCTCATAGCACGTCATAAATGGCGTTAGGAGTATCTGACTCGAATGTTTGCTAGAGTAATCTGTGCTTACCGAGGTTACCAATCCAAAGAAAAAATAATAAAAAAATTGAGGAAATGAGACATCCGAGGTTTTCACTGCTGGGCGACGTTATGCAAAAGTACCTACCAGAATACCACAAAATCTTGCTATACCCTACTAATATTATAAATGTGAATGTTTGTGTCTTTCACGTAAAAGCTACTGGACAGATTTTGGCAATAGTATACCTTATACTCGTATATCAAAATAGCATAAAGTCTACTTTATATCAAAATCCAGGATGTAATTCCCTCGAGAAGCGAGTGAAAACGCTAGCGGGAGTTAGACAAAAATATAAAAAAAACATCGCGCCAACCAATCTATCAAACATCAACAATCGTTGATAGCACGTGCACAGTAACATCGCCAACCAAATTACAATATCGATAGGCTACCGCGCTCCCATTGTCTCCGTTATCAGGATAAGTTTCAAAAGATATTAGACTATTATCTCTTCGCCTGGAGGCAAGGTACCAGCGAGCGAAAGGGGCATGACGATACACAACGCTAAATAAATACAAATCATTGTTGAGCCGGCAATCTCTCTGTGAGGTCAATGACCGGTTCAACTTATATCAGTGGTTATTAGTCATGCGCGGATTGTATGCCAAGGATCATAATTACCGCAAGACGCTGAGTTTTGTAGGTAGTGTTAATATGTTTGACGCAGATTTGATTGGCGTATCTAGATATACACGGGTAGATGGTATCTTTAGAATAATGTGACGAGACGCTTAACAATTTGGCTTAGGTACTACACGGAGGTTAACCAACTATAAAAGGGGAAGATTATTTTGTTGGTCTATCAGTACTCAGCTACCACCAAGTCTGGTCACAATTAGATCACACAATCAGACCACAAACTAGCACACTTACTTGTTACTAGAATGAAATGTGACTGTTCTCGGTACTACTAACCATGACCATGATTACTCCCATCTCCAAATTATAGACTTCACTAACATTGCTTGCATTTTTGTTCACAGCCGTGTCCTGGTCCAGTTCGCGACGCCCGCGCAGAACAGTGTGCTGTGTACGACAGGAGACCATTCCGTGGCCGGTTCTACACCTGGGTGCCTTATGTTGATGGTAAGTTTTGTAATTAAGCCTTTATACTTCACACACGTGATGCTCTTAATTTCTCCACTATGACCTCCGATAAGATTTCATGGAGCCTATCCCTTTTTGTGATTAGCTGGTTTAGGATTTTTGCAACATTAAACGCCAGTTACACCTTTGAAATGAAACTTTTGGGATGTTTTTAAGTTTGACTACTATTCTATGGCAGTATCTGTCAGAATGCTGTTTAGAACTTTATCTGGAACGTGTGAAAGGGGCCGTTAGTCTTGTCCCTGCACACATAAAAAACAAGACAATCTGTAAAAACATTTTTTTTAGTAATCATCATTAGATACTTTAATATTAAAGTTCATGAAATTCGTCAACAACGTTTATTATTGTTAGTAACTTCAACCTTAAAAAAATATTAAATACCAATTATTCTTTCTGTTCTACTTCTAGGTGACTCGCCATGCACCCTAAACTGTCGGCCACGGGGGCAGCAGTTCTACGCCTCCTTAGCGCTGGTGGTGGATGGAACTCCATGCACCAAGCCGGGGTTCAGAGCTATCTGCGTACAAGGAGATTGTAAGGTAAGTCATATTATAAGTAAACCTTTTTGATAAGTGCTTCTGATTTGAAAGATTCTTTGAATGTGTACTTCTAAAGCTACAACAATCAAAGGATTCCATTTAGAAACAAAACACTACCGAATATGTAAATTAATATGAAGTACACAATAAGAAGTCTGATGTCGCTGTGTCCAGAAACCAAACATTTAAGTTTTGGTATGTACATTATGTGGTGTCAAGATGATGAAGATGGAATCAAGTTCTGTATGTAGATGGAACTTGAAATGAAATGTTAGCGATGCGCGCCATCTAGTGGCTAGTAGTGTTGGTTAGTTTATCTATGAAGTGATGGTGCGACGTAGACTATCGTACTTCATTCGCATCTCGACGTCGTGCTTACTAGCGCCATCTTTTGTTGAATAGACGAAAACGATGACTTGTATTTGTAAGTTTTTTTCTTTACTGTTTGTCATCTATTTAAATAAAACAACTGCTACCAATTTTTATCGTTTATTCGTATAATTGCATATAGAGACAGAAATACAACTACAAAAGTAAAAGTAAGAAGAACTTGACGATCTTTCAATATCTTTTCAACTTCGTCGCGAACACATGCCTCCGACCTTTATTCTTTTAAAAACATGAATTATTTTTCTCAAAAATACGTACCTACCCTGCAAGGTATCTGTACAAACAAACAGCAATTACTTGCACTTACAACTAACTATGCACGAGCAATCAGCATGCATGTCGGAATGTCCTACGGGACGCGCGCTCATGTCCCGAGCGGTACAACTTCCTACCCCGTAACGAGCGCCTGATGTATCATTTAGTTTGTTCTACATGCTTGCAAGGCTGGTGCATTCTTTAAAAGTCTTATTGGGTATTATATAGGTAGAAGAGTACTGAAGTATTTGGTATTGTTCGAACGAGGGATCTAGAAAAAACGGAGGTGGTTGTTAATCAGTAAAATTTGGACACGCCCTCCTACTGCACCCACAGCAGAAGGGGTTATTTCATGATTTCCCACAAAAAAAAAATACAACAGAAATCTTGAAGAGGAATCTAGTCTTTGTGAATGGTGTCGATAAATATATGACCATAGATTATTTAATAAATACTTCGTAATATTACTCCGGTTAAGGAGCTCTTCCGAATAGGTAATTGTACCTACTGTCTTACTGAGCTGTATTCGGTTAGACGAGAAAAAAATCATTTTTTTAAAGAGTAGTCAAATGATGATAAAAGTACTAAACACAACCAAAACTTTGTTTGAAGTCGGTTATCGTACGAATGATTACTGTAAACTTTCGCTCTAGTTAATTCATATCAACTGCAGTAGAAAATACTAATTACAACTGCGGCACACAAAGCCAAAACCGCAATAATTCAGCAACCCGAACACAAAGATTTGAGTAACCTGTAATTAACTGGGTTGAATCCCTCAGGCTAGCCTGAAACAATGACTAATTAGTGCCTGCTTTAACGAGAACTACAGTCGAAACTCGGAACAAATTGTTGACTCAACTTATTCACTTTATACTTTTAAACTCTGCTATGAACCTCCCAATTGTTTTGAGGGAAGGTGGTAGCTCGTTGGCTCCTTAATTCAAAGGTCTGAATAGAGAGGGTGGAAGTTTTAGAATAATTTCCGAACTAGCAGTAGTAAAGATGTATACTTGGGAACTGAAGCAATGTCTTATTTAATTAATGGTTGTAGATTACCTTGTGTAGTCATTTTCAACACACATTACAACTTATACGTAACATGCGTTACGCTTTGAGCGAGTGTAGCGCACTAGCGTTCAAATATAAAACAAGTTGAAATTTTACCACAGCCTGATAAATTCTATTCAGTTTGTTCTGAAGTATAAAGGAATGAGCCCGTACGTGAGTAGCAATTCACTAAATTCTTTTACAACTAAAACCATTTTTTTTAAATGTTATGTTGCACCCACCAAAAACGTTTTCGAATGTTCCTTTCTTCAAATCACAGCGGTAATCGCACATAGACAGTATAATAATTAAAATGTAGTAAAATAAATAAAATGACGCGGCATTTTCTGACGCAATCAAATACATCTGTCATAGATGTACATTTAATATGAATTATGTTTAAATCTGTGTCCAGCTTTCAATACATGTGGCGTTAAGATGTGATTGGGCCGAGGTTACGGATTATGTGCCTAGCTACAGTCCCTGACGTCAGACACCGATAATTTTGGCATCGTAATGTAAAAATCTGTCTATTGGGAAATTTATTTCACGGTTATTTATATATCACCTACCTGATTTGAAAGAGAAAGTGATTTATGATTCATGTATCGTCTGCGAAAATAGATGATACATTAGTGTGATCGATTTTTCGCGTGTTCTATTAATGTTGAATATTCTCGCAAAATTCTGTACCTAGATTTTTACATGGTAGAGATTTGATATCAGTTATAATGTAGGTGTCAAATACTTTAGGTAACGAACAACAAAATAAGTACCTAAAGACATTCTTAGGCCTGGAATATAGTTAATGTCCAGAGGGCAACTGCACAGGCAGTATAGGTATCGTAGAATCTGGCCACACTTGACCGAGGGGCCGCGGGCTCCTAACGGTACAAAAGATCGGTTGCTATTGTTCTGACAGTAATTGTTGTCGATTGCCCACCAACTAAACAACGCCAGTTTCAGCTGACCCCTATCTACCCTCTTACTCCTACAAACACACCACACCTTGCCCAAACGAAAGTGTCTACGTAACTGGGGTTGTAAATCATGTGCACATTACAGGTTTTGGTCGAGTCTCTTTTGAATTTATACTTAATGATATTTCTGTAAGTTATGACGCCGTAATTTTGAAGTTAGGTTTTGGATATAATGTCCAATCATAAACTCAGTTGACACTCCTTTAAGACCTGTAAAATATGTAGGTTTCTCAACACTTAAGACGTGTTAGATGGAAATATTTCTTCGAGTGTAAAATTTACTATCGCACACAATGCCTCTCGTCAGTACATGTTAACATTTGCTATCGTGATTATGTTTCATGCGGCGCCGTGGCTTATGGTCTTACGTTAGTCATCGTTTGACAGATTAAACGGCGAACAATACAGAGAGGAGAGTACATGGCGGAGTTATAGTTCTGTAATGAGCCACAGATGGGCGCAAACTTATCGACCAGCTTGACTCACTTCAATGGCGCCCCGAGTGTTCCGGAGCATTTGATTGCTCGGTCTACGATAGTTTGCCTACTTTGTATTGGGTAACGATAAATGTACCGCATATAAAATAAACATTTAGATGCGTAAAAGACGGGAACTTCAAAGCGCAATTTAATTTTGTGACATAAACAGATGCAATTAGGAAAACAATGGCATGAAAAAGTAAGACGTATCTAATAATTTGAATAGTAACGATTTTAGATCTCTCTATAAGTGCTATCTAGAAGATCAGGTTTTTACCCTAAAGGCTTTAGAAAGACTTGCTAATGCAACAGCAAAGCAAGTAGATGACAATATTATTAGCAAACTACCACTTACTAAAGCGACTTTAAAAGTAACACCGGTAATTTCGATATCCACCGCTGTTGATAGTAAATTGCGCGTTGATCAGATCTTGATATTAAAGGCAATAGTAATGTAATGATTAATGTTATCGAAGCATTGCATGGTGAATCGCCTGCAGCCGTATTTGCTTTGCACGGAACGACAAATTAATTGTACAGTAATGACAAGCCGGCTGTGCTTGATGCTGGTACGACTTGTTAGTCGATTTCTATCGCTCAGTTATTACCAATCCGTCGGTACACTAACTACTAGTTATTTTGAGTGAGCAATTCCCTTTTTAATGTCAGGTCTTACTTTATGTAGATGTTGCGGCGCAAATTCTTTTGCGAAGCGATCTTTTGGTCTGGAAGAATCTTAAAGATTTTCTTTTAAGTCTATGAAGAACATTTTAATTATTTTATGACATTTTTATTAGTCACAAGTGCTTCCTGTGTAACATCTCTGTCAGCCACGTCATCTTACTCTATTTGCTTTCCTAGAATTTATAGATTTACACTAGTACAATCTATTCCAATAAAAACTACATCTGCCATTAATTTGTTTACACAATTGGTTTCGTGGTCGTAGTAAAAAAGACATTTGTTAATTACTCATACTTGCTTAACAGTTCGTTTATTACTGAGTCAACATTTGTTTACTTGAACGAGCACGATGCTTTTAAAATACGGTACACGTCTAGTCTACACGGTTTTAATATATTTCGAAAATAATAGCATTAATCTGCTAAAATATTTGCAGCATCCAAAGACTGGCACTTGTAATTTAAATTCAGGGAAACTTAGAAATTGTGCTAACAACAGCTGCCATATAATTTGTCAAGTTGTTAAGTGAACTGATAAAAGTGGGCTCATGCATAATTGAAAGTGCCGCTAGAAACACCGACCACTTATCTGTCCTGTAGTGTAGGCGAGCAATCAAAGCGATGGTTTCATATTGAGGACCGTTAAGATCAAACTAGCATTGTGAAAACTGTCCAATAACTAGAACATTAAGACTGGAATAAAAAATCACAACTCTGAATATGACCCATTATGTCCTGTGGTGGATCATGGTCGAGTAGTAAAATTTATTTTCGATTCAAACGCGCCTTGAAGCTCTCTAGTTCGAATTGTTATAAATGAGACACGCGAAGTTGTAAACGTCGTATTTATTACAACTGAACTAAATGCTTTATTTCTATTGCCAATTAAAAGTGACAAATTTAAGTGGAGACTGTGTTTACAATCTTACTATGTTTATGTGAGTGAAAGTATGTGGATTTATACGCTGAAGCTTTTGCTTTACATTGTCACAATGTCTCGCAAATTGCATGTCCACCTCATTAGGTGAAGGATTTTTTTTTCTGTAGGATTGCGCTTAAAAAATGGAAAAGATTCAAGTAAATGCATATTAAAACAATAATTACGCTCATTCTTAGGTATATTTTGAACCTTTCTCAACGATAGATCATACCCTAGCTTAGACAAGTTAGTTACGGCCGTTCCCAATAACGTATCTATCTCTGGATTTGCATACTAGAGATAGAATTTTGATATTGGCCCCATACAAGTAATGTCAAATTCCTATCTCTAGTAAGTAAATCCAGAGATAGACAGAATATTGAATTCCGCTGTTAGTGATTGAATATTTAGTAGATTAGTTTTTTTTTACTCTTGAGACAGTCAAATATTATACAGCAGTCTAAAAATATTTTCGTGTAACATTATATAGCGCTGAAGGAATAAATCTTAGTCTCATTAAAATCTGTAGATACGAAATCATTTTTAAAGGGACACGTATTAAATTACCATTTTATTTGCAGACTGTAATAGTAATAAATATTGAACATTACTCATTAAAACGTCCAGACCACCGATATTTATTTTTAAAATAATGGGTAACTAAAATAAATATATGTATGAGTATAACTAATTCAATATAATAAGTGCAAAACCACTGAAAACCTTACTGAGCTGGAATGGCGACACATCGAGCTGTAGTTGCCTTTTTGAGAAAGTATGAATCTTTGTAGTTGGCTATTGCAAGTGGTAAAGTGTTAACAAAAGTTATTAATGTCATAAAATTATTCATGCATTTATAGCAGTTAAAATGTTCTAAAACGTAATATTAAAAGGAAAACCACCGTTAACGACAAACTAAATCGAATTAATAAAGCATGGTTAGATATTACCACACAATCGTGTTTTTCCGTACCTATGAAAACCTTGAAAACCGTTATGTGAACATACATAATATGTATTATGCTATACAATTAAGAACTAAATAGATTTTAAAAACATATTGAGATTTTTAACGATATTTCAATAGTCTATTCCCGTCCTTTGAAAAGTAACCTTGTCTAAACCACCACGCGTTTTTCATTTCATCTTAAAAGAAATGCGTTTTGATCTCTCCTCTACATACTTACTCTATCCTTTTTCGCACCTTCAATAACAATCAGTACAACTCCTTCAATCCTAGTTTGACCCACTCTCGATTGACCTTCACTGAATTAACATCCTTACAGCAATGACGTGAAACAAGCTTTATCGATAACATAGTTAAACTCTAGAACATAAATTAATTAACGGTATCTCCCTCCCTGTCATACGCGATCTACTTAGTACGCTTCACCGACCACTTCTAGGAACTTAGGTCGTAATCCAACAAAGAAAATGTGAGCAATTAGGGACACATTTTTCATTCATTATTAGTTGACATAGAATCTTGATTGGAATTTCAGATTGTTAACGCAAACAGACAAATAATGAAACAGACTAAAATAACTAGATGTGCTTAGCGGTTGAGCAGTTGGTTTGAAAATTCGTGATACAGCCGGATCCCATTTTGAATTTCGGTGCTCTGATTTCAAGATATTCAAAATATACGAAGAAAATTACAGCACATGGTGCATGGCATCAAAAATGGCTTACTTCGGAGAAGTTTACATATTTGACGGGATTTTACATAATAATTTTACAAGCAATCAAATGAATTTATTCAAAAGTTTAATAAACCTACAACATATAACGAACCTACCTAAGCAAAGATCACACTAATATTAATTAAAAAACCGGCCAAGTGCGAGTCGGACTCGCACACGAAGGGTTCCGTTCCATTATTTATGAAAAATAAACGTACTTATTACAATTATTATATGAAAAAATGAAAAATAAACGTACTTATTACAATCAGCCAAAACACAAACTTTTCTCAAGAACAAAAAATAACTTTGTTTTTCATACAAATACATGAATAACAAAGTATAATAAGTATTGTGGTTACTTAAAAAGTGCTATAACTCAAAAACCACTGACTGTATCTTGTTCAAAACAATTTTGGTTGATAGTTTTTGTTAAGATCTATAACATATATTTTTTTTAGATTTTTCACATTGGTAGTTTAGAAATTAAGGGGGGGGGACACACATTTTAGCACTTTGGAAGTGTCTTACTCTGAAATGATTGACTTTCAGAAAAAATGGTTTTGGGAACCTCAGTACCATTTTTTAAGACCTATCTATAGACACCCCATACGTATAGGTACGTCAAAAAAATTTTTTTTAGGTTTCTGTTTCATGTATGGGGAGCCCCCGGAATATTAATATTTTTTTATTTTTGTAAAAGAATCGTAAAGCGGTCAATATAGTACATCTACGTACCAAGGTTTAACTATGTAGTCTTAATAGTTTCGGAATAAAGTGGCTGTGACATACGGACGGACGGACAGACAGACAGACAGACAGACAAACACGACGAATCTATAAGGGTTCCGTTTTTTGCCATTCGGCTACGGAACCCTAAAAATCCATTCAGGCTTGCAATGACGTGAATCCCCTTTATTATGTAAAAGACAGATCACTGTCGCCTTAAAATATCCCATACGTTAAACAACCATAGCGACAAGATGATTTTACCATCGATATGACGTCACCACCATGAAAGTCAAGGACAGAACGATGTAAATTAGGAAGAATGCGCGAATCATTTGGTTAATTAGATTTTATTGTGACATGTGGTTTTTGGAGATGTAATAGACAGATGGACACGCAATTATTGACCCTTCAGAAAAGCAGTTTAAGTAATAATTATGATACTCCATTAGAATATGACACATCTGTCATAAACTACACGAACTTAAACTATTCTTTTTTCTCAAAAAATATATCAATAAATATAAATACCCTCAGCTATTTAGATCCTAAATATAAGAGGCAAGGACATTGCCATTCATTTCAGGCGTCTAAAAATCTGTTAAAAATATAAAATATTTTCCAGATTAAAAGCAATCATATCAAGCAACTTGTCAGAAAATAATTTTAATAAATCTCAAGCATCTATTGTAGTTAAACTTTTCTAAAGGCTGTTGAGCGTTGACGTGTATTTTTGTCCTGAAATTTTAAATGAAAAAAACTGGCCAAGTGCGAGTCGGCCTTGCGCACGAAGGGTTTCTTACTATTATCTATAAAAATCACATGTTTGTTCGGGACCCCTAAAATATGTATTTTATTCTAGTTTTCAGTATTTGTTGTTATGGCAACAATCATCTGTGACATTTCAAATCATTTATGAATTCTTAAATGCAGCCTAGTGACAGAGAGACGGAGGGACAGAGAACTCTTAGCAATAGGGTCCCGTTTTACCTTTTGGGTACGGAGCCCTAAAAAAACTTTAAGAGCATGATGATACGACGCAATTTGTTGAGACATGAATAGATGGTCCAAAATACTTGATGTAAAGGGCGAGTTAGGGACTACACAGGTGGATGAACCGGTATATGTTAATTATAGGAATTTCCTTTCATGGACCTTCTTTGAAGCCTTCAGGAGGTCAATGTAAATACAGTCAAATAATTATACATTTAGAATTAAAGTAAGTTACAGTAAGAAATATTTTTTTAAAGGCTTTAAAAACACCATAATAATGTAGCTTAAAAATATGTACTGCTACGTATTTAAAATACATAGCACCTTTACATAAGAAACTTTAGAGATCTAATAAAAGGTGAATAGGTACATAAAAGTACATTAGGTGACTATTATATTTATTAATAATAAAGTTAAATAAAAACGTTAGATATGTATGCTATGTGTGGAGACGACGCATTTAGGAAAGATATTTCGCAAATGATAAAAGTTTATTGCAAAACATCCCTTTCCAACAGTTTAATAAAAGTACTAACATTTATCATAAACTGTAGTACCGAGTAACTTTAATGTACCACTAACTTTAATGTAATTCCGTTTAGTAATTTAGTTAGCGCCAATTTTATAGCTTGTCGGTTAAATAAATCTTAATTTGCTTATCTAGGAACATATTAAGTAAATTTGTTTGTCTGTGTTTTAAATGTAGAATCATACTTTCATAAAAAACAAAAGACATGCCAGTGACGTCACGCATAAAATGAAAGGGATGGATTAATACACGAGAAAGAGAAAACTATTTTTCAGTAACGAAGTATTCAATTTTTAAAATGAAACAAAAGACATATCAATGACGTCATGCACAAAATGAAAGAGACAGATAATTTAAATGAGCAGGAAAAAAGTAATTGCAGGATAAAAAAAAGTATCTTATTCCATATTCGAATTCAGACTTTTTGTTGGATATTATAATCATACCAGTCTCGTCTACTGCTTTGCATTTCATAGTACTTGTCTACACACAGAGACTCTCATAAGGCAGTGAAGTAAAAAAAAACAACATATTGGTAATAAAATTGATACGTTTATTTGCTAACAAAGCAACATATCCCGCGTTCATTCACTAGTCCTCCCAATAATGATAGTTAAAGGGCGAAGCGTGAAACGTGATTGTCCGATCAGAGTGACTAATTGTTAAATTACAACCAGTCAGTTCCAGCTGAACCTTCACCCGCCCGGGGGCGATACTGGTACAACATTATGTGCTTAGTACGTGTTTAGACGTTGCTAAGTTGCACCCTTAGATCGTTAACCCTACTGGAACCGTCATGAGCACAGATCTCTAAACCGAAAAGTTAGAAAACTTACGTGAGCTCTCTAGCTTTGTTCTGTAACCCGCACGTAAATTCTATTAAATAAATATATTCTTCAAAACTCTTTTAGAAAGAATATAGTTCTCCTCAAACTTTTTGTCGTCATCAAAGGTTACGCGAGTCGCTGAGGTATGGACACATACGTGGACTTGTGCTTGGATTTAGTTCCAGAACAACATCGAATTTCACGAGAACTATACCCAGTCTTAAAGTGATAGATCAAACATTTTCGTTCACATCGTTAAGCACGCATGCGAAAAAATTTAGAGTATGAGCGTTGTTTTTGCAGGTCAACGTATACGAATCTGTCAAATTTTACCAATCGAACATCAACCTGCCTCCATTGCGATAAGGTTGAAAATCTATTGCAGAAATTTGACAGATTGTGGTAAGTTGATGTGCTGTTGTCTGTACATACGACAACAGGTCAATCTACCCGAATCTGTCAAATTTTACCAATCGAACATTAAGCTTCCACTGTTGTGACAAAGTTCAAAATCTATTGAAAAAATTTGACAGATTGTGGTAGGTTAATGTGCTGTACCTTTTTGGCTGTAGGAAAGGCACACCAATGGCGTCTCCAATTGGTTCAATTGTCTAAGGTAGCACCGTTATAGCATAACGAGCGAACACTTAGGTTTTGCGCCAATTGTTGTGTTTAGCAGTATGGGTGGCATTGCGTTAGTAAATAACGATATAATGACTAGAGGTCAAATAGCATTTAATCGCATAGTTTTGTATAATGAGCATAACATTTTGTATATTAACCCAAAGTTTTGTCCAGATTATATTTATGAATTTAGATGGACGGATGATCTGACCCAGGTCACCGGGAAGCAGTAGATGAGGGTTGCTGAAGATCAAGCAAATTGGAGGACCTTGGTGGAGGCCCTTGTTCTTTCGGCTGAAACAAATCAACGATATTTATGAACAAACAAATCTTTAGACATGGATACTTGACTACAGAAAAAGGTTTTAGAATCAGTTATAGTATAACTAATTCAGAAAGGTTCGTTAAGGAAAACTGACCAGATATTTCGGACGAATCATACAAAGGAAAAAAAACCCGTAGCCTGTACATATGATTGACATTTCACGCAGTAGCAGTACTACGCTTGACCGACGATAGCCTATTTGATAGACACCGGAATGTGGCTCGGGAAGAAACAATTAAAATTCCACAGACACGCAAACTTCTAACAATAGACTTCTCCAGTGTCCTCCGAATACTACACATTAAAGCTTTTATTTAACATAGTTAAAACAATATGTGGTAATGAACCAAATATGATAATTCAATCTATTTTTTTTTTACTTTCCAACAATGAAGCTATATCATATGAAAGCTCTTATTAACGAGCACTTAATGCGCGAACATGGTGTATTTAACCATTATCGAAATATAAGTATGCTTTCAATTTTACAACTTGCAGAATACTTACAACACAGAATAAAGATATCATTCGAACAATGTTGTAAATGTCTACATCATTATTTAAAATCATATACCCGCATAGAAGAAAGGTTAAAATTACACTAACCACACGGTAGAGTTTTCTCAAATACCTACTAGAATATCTACAGTTAATATAAATAAGCTTCATTTGCAATAGTTTGAGAAAGATAAACAATCCAGGTTTGGGAACAACTAAAGTCTAGGAAATTTGAACAGGAAAGTAATTAGCTACTGATGCAGACGCGGTCTGTGGTTTTTCTCCCAAATGATTTAATTACTCTGGCAACATTTATTGGAAATGCTGCTGTATTTATTTACTGGCAATACAGAGAGCACTTGGTTAATAAAAGAACAGTTCTTTAATTTAATTTTAAAAATTAGATCTCATAATGTTATTTAATTTATTCCATCAACGTTATCAAAATGGCGTATAAAATATCTACAAAATGGTTCCCTTTTACGAGTAAGGTGCCATAATGAAGTTAATGCGATGGACTAGCCGCATATTATGACCACAATTGACCATAAAATTTATGATTACTGAAACGAGATAATTTTATAGAATTATCCGTTTAAAAAGGTTATTTTATTTCACCTAATTTTCTATAATCGACACCTTTCCATGAAAGGTTAAAGTATATCTTGGCTATTATATTATGGTTTTGCAAGAAACTGTTAAATTCAGTACAGTTTTTTAATTAGAGAGATTTTTTATTATCTCCTCGTTAGAATATTACCTACCGTAATAGAATATTGTCAACAAGACAATTTCAAAGGTACAGACAATTACTCAATGCCATTATGCCCAAGAACACTAAAACCGTCAATAATTTTAACATTAAAATCAGTAAGTAATTGGGTATATTTACGAGAGGATTTGAGAATACATTAAACTGAATACTGACTTCAAAAGCTTAAAGGTTGACGCATTACGTGCACTTCGACAGCATTTTATTCAAATGTCGAACATTATTGAAGTTTAAATGCCAATCAATCATTGGCTGACAGACTGCAGGACTGGCAGTTAAAACTGACATTGTTACGTGGTTGAAAATTGCATTCTGCGTGTTCTTGGCCTAACTCTACCCAACAATGTTAAAAAAATAATAGACATTTTACTGTATTGTTCATAACAGATATGACTTGATTATGCAAACGGTCAATATTAAAATTAACCAATCTTACTGCACGGGTGTGGGGTATAGTAATTTTTCCAATAACACTTCTACATTATTATAAATCAGCATTATCTTTAATTAAATATTTTCACCATGTCTTGCCAAGAAATTACGAACATATTACAATCTCATTAGCAAGCGCTGCATGAAATATAACATGAGAAAACTTTAACGTTTCCTAAGCTTTGGAATTATTTCATCATATTTCAATAAAACTTATTTACTATCCTACTTTCATATTTTTATGTTTGTTTTTGAGGAAACATAAAATACAATGACCATTACAAAATGCCTTAAGATTCCAACGCGTGTGTTTTCTCATCGAAGAAGTCCAATTACGGCAATTGTCGTAAATCAAAACAGACTGTTGCGTAAACACTAGCTAATGAAGAAAACGTCTGTTTCTGATTTTGGCAATAAAACTTAACAGGTATTAGAATAAATTTTCCCACTTTGGAAGGCTTATGTGCTTTGCGGGAAGAGCGGAGAGTGCGCTCCACAAATGTGGGTTAACGCAAACGAAGTCAGGGGCAACGCAATGCTAAGAGTTTCTGGGAACTCACCTGCAAACCATCATAGTGGAATCTTAATATGAGTTTACAGTTTCCGTAAAATACCTCACTCAAACGAATGTTCCGGAATGCGGTATAAACACAATCGTAAATCTCGAAGGCATGCAAAATATTTTGGATTGCTGTTTTAAGACTTTTAACTGTCCGAAATAGCTTTAGTGCGACGGAACGATATTTATTGAATCTGGCCAACCCAAATGTATTTTAAACTTCCCCCAAACTGTGTTTATTTGTCCTGTGGAATGCGTCATATTGCGCATGTAACGCCGACTTTAATTCACATTTTTACATGAAGTTTACTCAACATTTTACGTTCCGCGTAAATTATATGTCTGCTCAATTCTCGGCATGAATGGAATCCGTCGAATTAGCAATACAAGATACATTATAGATTACAAAATTACCGTACAGCACTGATAGCTTAATTTGAAAGATTATCGCATGCCCCGTAGCGCCATTTATCCTTAAACGAGACAAACATTGAGAAATACGTGGGCAGTTTCAATGTGTATATTTACCTGCTGTTTTCCCGCGATTTTACTCGAAATCTTCGTGTTAAACGTTCCTATTTCCAAAATAAATATATATATTACTGTAACTTATGAAATTAATAACATCATTTTCTGAATTGGTTCAGTAATTCCAGACATTACAAATAACACAGAGTAACACAATTTATAAAGTGTAAAGTTTAGCATTCAACGTGAATAGATAAAATTAACTAGGAAAAGGTTCCTGTGTCAAGGCTCGCAACCCTGAACATCGTAAATACAACTTAACTTTGATTTAAAACCGGATTATTATTATTCGTACAGTTTACCTGCGCTACCGCTTTTCGACACAGTGATAAAGTGAACACTATTTATTTGCAAGCAACTGTAAATAATCGGAATTAGGAGATCGACGCCGCATTGGGTATGGTCGTGATAACGGATGCCTACCGAGGTTGGTGTCAAAATAAATTGTAGCCAGCCGATTTATTAGCAGAAGCTTATGTTTATTTCTACTGAACAATGCGTAGTTGATAGTAAATTTTAATTAAGACTGCATTATTGCAAGACTTGATAGAAGCGTTTTGACACTGCAGACACCACGGTAAGGAATACCTACGCAAATTAGTGACAGTCAAAGGATTGTAAGACAACCTCTCTAAAGATTTATGAATTCCTTTTACACAAGTGCGCCAACTTGATGTGCAAACCTAATAAGTAATGGCAATGACTACTGTATTTTTTCTGTGATTAAAAGTTCATAAGTTAATTTGATTGATCATTGAATCGCCAATAGCCTTGAATTATTTAATGCTTAACCATTTTTGCATTGCTACCGTTTCAAACTAGACTTAGACGCAAAAAAGTTCAAATTAAAAATAAACGACTAAACAAACATATTAATCTTCCACATGTCATTTACTAAAATAATATTTACGACGTATTACCGACAAATTGCACAAGCTTAAACCGCCGTATGATTTTGATTAATGTAATTCTTTACAACGTCTGATCGCACCAGACAAAGTGAATGTTTAAGTCGTAACTTATCTTGTAATTTGACAGCTGCCAATCTTAATACAACAATACACCAATTGAGTTTGTAGGCACTGGTTATCTTGGTATCGGTACACAAATGAATGGTGTATTGACTTTTATTTTGTACTGTTTTGAACTTTTAATTGTGTACAAATAATGATTGAGCAATTTTAACTATGCAAATTATTTTTTATCGATTTTCAAAAAGATTATCATTCTATTGTTTTTTTATGTATGCGTATACCAATATAATTTTCCTTTTATTGACGATAAACTTCAGGTAACAAGTTAATTTGATTGAAAAGCCTCACTCAACCGATCCCTCCAAATTGATTCTCCGAATTTACTTCACTTTCCTACCCAATCAATCAATACTGATTGACTTTGCTAATAAATTTCTAAGAACGACGTATCCTATATTTAAAGTTACTGAAGTACTTTTTGAGAAACAAAACTAAGTTAAAGTTCTTGTTAGTCAGCAAATTAGTGTCCAAGAATTGAAGCAGTCTTAAAAAATAATAAATGTTCTACGTGCTTTGCAAAAGTAAATACAGACAACATCAAGTTACCACAATCTGTAAAATATCTGCAATAGATTTTTGTCCCTCAACCTATCACAATAGTGGAAGGTTAATGTTTGATTGGTAAAATTTGACAGATTCGGTTAGGCTGATGATCTGGCGTCTGTTCTTTCTTTGTGGCAAACTTCGCATCGTATAACGTCCATTCAACATGACATGATGTGGGAACACGAACGGTTTCCTAATAAAACTTTAATAGCTCACTAAAGTACCATAGATTGATTTGTAGAACAACTATAAATGTTCCAAATTGATATTTATTCAAATACAATTATGTCATCAGATGGCAGGCCCTTTGAACCGTCTTTTTATTACTTGTTGCGTCTGCGCAGATTTACTACGATATTGACACGGACAGACGTTTCATAAATAGATTTAATAGATATTTCTGCATACATTTTTCGTATTTTTTTCTGGTTTTCACAATTTATAAAATTATTTTGTTACACATTTATTTTTAAATTTTCGGAGTTCTGTTAATACTCAACATTTATATCACTTTTTATTTAATACCAAAGCCATTCCATTAAGTGATATCAATCTTCATATCTTTTAACACTTTCGTACAGAAATCATTCACGAAACAATGCCTCGATAACAACAAACATCAATAACATAAAACACTTTGTAAAAGTTTCAAACGATTTCATGATAACCCGATAAGACATAGTAGGTAATACACAGAAATAGCCTCAATTTTCCTATAAACTGAATTCTGCGATACCGTGTACCATTTAGTTATTTGCAATGTATGACAAATGCACAATTTGATTAGATAGCGGAATGTCACCGTGTGTACACAGTGGTCTGGCTTGATATCGTAGGAATGCCAAAATATTTGCCGTCGTGCTCTGCTGAAATATTTTGTTAAAAGCGTGCCTGAATACTGAATGACATTGAACTACTTTTTTTCAAGTTGTTCTGAAATTGATACGTAATTGGTATTTTAAAGGGTAGTCCAATTGAGACTTCTGAAGAAGACGTTAGCGAGAATAACGTTATTGTACTAGCCCCCAGTTTCACAGGTTTCAGATAAAGCTCTGGATAGCTATTTGACAGACAATAGAAATCTATTTATTTTGACTTTTCTATGTCAGCACCTGTAAGATAACCTATGTAACTGGCCGTATGTTTAGCTTCTCCCAGCTAGGAAAACTCCCTTCGTGCTTCCACCTACATTATAGATTGGAATTGAAACCAGTCCTTTTATCAAGAGTGAATCTAATTCAACTTGCTGTCTCCTTCTGGACCGGTCGCGAAATAATTTATTGATATTTGGAATCCACAAAGTAATTCAGTCTTTTCTTTCTTGATAATCTGACTTTCAGATCAAAAATAAAATATTGCATTAATAAAATATTTCATTTTAATATAACTCCCTAAAGGTGTTCTACGTTAGTATATGATAAATATGATGGATCTAATACCAGAATGCCTTTTTATGAGATATTTTAAGAAAAATATTCTAAACTACGTAACGAGAGCTAAAATAATGATTACTAATACGATGAAATTAAATAGGTTAAAATATAGAATACTTAGAATGATGTGTAATGATATTAGATCATAGCCGAAGAAATCGCAGATCCCTTCTGCATTAATTGCTTGATTACAATTTAATACGCAGCCGTTCAACATGTAAATTGATAACATCGAATAATGTCTGGAATGCAATAAATACTGGATTCACATTCACGGTAAATCGACGCAAAAGCTAAGTTAATGATTTCAACACCATAAAGTTTCTAATCGATTATAAACTGACGTTTGTTATTATAATATTGGAACGGTTACCTTGTATTTTATTCACTAGGTTTATCAATATAATACAAATTTTTCACACGTACGTATACTTACGTACAGTTGTCCACATAAAGTTTTAGTTTCTTACATTAAAAAAATAGACAATGTACCTACTTTTAACAATGTATCCTAGGGTACTCTAAAATTAAAAGATTTTCATAATCTGTGTCAGTGCAAATCGTTCCTTACATTGTGTCTATGTAGTGTTAAACAACTTACGTTGCTCACTGTACTCGTGTGTACTTCACAAATTAACAAAGAAATATTTTTATTACATCTGTTAAACAGCTAAAAACAGTTTCAAGTGATAATTAATAGTAACGCTAATTGTATCAATTCGACGGATTATTGACTTACGTTTGCACAATGACTGCTACATGAAAATTCCGATGATGCTCTACGTTGGCGCCAAGTGTTAGCGCATTGACCGAATATAATCGTCTGAATCATGCGCGTACGCATGCGGCCTTACTTAACATTCCTATTGGATGTTATTCACATAATTACTCAAATAAATCATTTGATCCCATGCATGATCTATTTTTAATGCTTATGGATCAATAGAAAAGTCGTGGTATCACTTTGGGCCTATTAATAAATATAGGTTTATGATACTTTTAGGTAGGTAACCGTATTCTGGTGATTGACTTATGGGCTGATTTCCATGTGCCCGGGGATGCGTAGGCATGCTCATTTGCGACGTTTGTCTTATTGTTAAAGAATTTAGGTCGCTATTAGTAATCGCTAAAGCGGTTATACTAATATTTATTTGAGCGTGTAATTGATAAGGCTTATCAGATCGCGGGGTCAAAATATTCTTAGTTCAAACGTTCCGCTTGATGTTAATTCATTTGAATTTGTTATGTAGGGATCTATCTGCAAACAATATTATAGAGTGTCCTTCCAATTTTCTTTCGGCGTTTTTCCTTTGTATGTCTTAAGCAAGAGGAAACAATACACTCCATTCTTCACTGCAGGTTCTGCAGAGAAATATATGAAAGTGTGACTAAAATGTCACTTTTTAATATTTCGACGTATTAAAAACATCCTCCTTTTATTGAAGGCAGTTAAAAACCGTCGTAGCTACTGGCACAAAATAATTAATAAAGTGTTTATCTTAAAAAAAATAACATTGTTGATTGGGCATAATCTCCACATTCTCATGTATGGGAAGCTTTTCAATCAACGTTAGAAGTGAGAAAAAAAACCTATTGTACAACGGGTGATAAACTCTAAACAAATTTGTGTAAGTCGCGTGTAAATTTGGTTAAATTCGTTAAGCTATTTCTGACCAAGGTCTCGGGTTCAGTGCTCGATAGGTACTCGCCATTTTGGACCGGTGGGAATACAAAAAGATAGATGGTACTGGAAGAAATTGATGAAGATAAAGTATGCTCCTATAATTATTCCTTATAGGTAGGTAGAAGCCGAAACACTAATAAAACTTTTTTATAGTTATGAAATGTAAATAGCACCATTATTATGTGTGACATGTTAAAAATAAAATCGTAAATGGATGGAGATACGGAACTATTCATTAAATAAAACAATAAAATATTTCACCTCTGTTGTTTTTACATTCCTCAACTCATATTTAGGCAAATCATATTTAAATAACCAAAAAAAATATTTATCGATTTTGCCTACGCAAAGGATTTTAAATATCTCTAATAGTCTAAATCAAACACAAATGGGCGCATCTATTATAGTTATACGCGCCAATAATAATATTATTATGGGCATACAAACATAATAACAGAAATTGTAGCTTAATAATACATAAGTAAGTCTTAATGTACTTATGAAATGTCATTTACATAATGTATTATCAATCATAGTCGTTGGCGACATCTCCGAAATTAAGATTATGTAATTTATGCGAAATTACTTACAATCACACTGTCGATTGACGGATAATTATTTTGTGAAACAGGTCAGACATAATTATAAAATACGAAAAAATATGTTAATGAGTAATGTTCTTACTTGAGCTATATATACAACATGAGATAGTACCTACATTTTAGTTTTTTTTTTTTGAGACATATTTTTTCGGTGAAGCTTTAAAAGGTACTTGATGAAGACGTAAAATTCACACAGTGGATAAATAAACAATAGTAACGGAGCTTACAAAAGAGTCACTGATCTCATGAATCACAAATTACAAAGAGGCGTTAATGTTCCAATGTGTGCACATTGTAAACAGGCGTGAAAAATTCCACTTCCAGATTAATCTTTACATCCGTGGTATCTGTGAAAATGTACGTAGGTACGTACATATTGCGTTCATGGGCACATCGCATGATTTATGGGCGAATCAGTCGACTGTTTGCTGAACCTTTTATGGGAAAACTTGGGCTTTGTTGTCACCGCTCCGAGCGGCGTATCAAAAACATCGATGGCATAAGTAGAGTTTTTTCACGCATATCATATACGGCGTGCCTACCGGCGCGTTCCGTTAATATGGTAAAATATCATTTACTTTTTTCGGTAACGTTTCTATTTGTATTCGTTGTAAGAAGAAAATGGATGGAACCTTATTAATCAGTTACGTTTTTTGCCTACATTTCGTGTTTTACGACCAAAAAAGATGTCATGAGACATAGCTATGACTCATCTTGGAAATATTCATGATGCGTATGTAAACAAGACATTCTTAAAAAAAAAAGAATTCGCAAAGAAGAATTTCATACATTCCGTTCTGAAAATCCTTGCTATTTCTCATTACATTTATCCTTTAATATAAGTATCAAATCTTATTGATCCATCTGCTTACCTAATCTATCACTAGATATCGAATCTATAAACTCACAACAAACATGTAGTCCTTCAAGCTCACTTATCAAAATATTTCTCGACTTTAACCCCTAACAAGCAACAACAACGTGTGCCAAAATACTTGACCATGTTTAGCAAATGATTACGGTTTAAGTTGAAAAATGCTTCAGACTCCCAGTGGCAATTTGCCAAGCTATATTGCCTATTACTTGTAGGACAGCCCTCTCCCGAGTTGACTTTGACCAACAGCGTGGAATGAAACGTTGCAGATACGCTTTTCAAGCGAACTGACACATTTAAAAAATAAACCAGAATATATAAAATGTTATTGGGTTTGTGTAAGAGAGAGAGTATACTTTTTGCTTGTAATGTGTGTAGGTAATTATGTTTCATCTGGTAACATTGCGTTGTGGGATTATGAACCTTATCCCGGACGCGGGTGAAACCGCGGGTCACAGCTAGTAATCTACACTAATAATATAAAACTGAAGAGTTTGTTTGTTTGAATAATAAAACAAAAATAATAATAAAACTCCGTAATCTCAGGAACTAAGCATTGTTCCGATTTGAGAAATTATTTCAGTGTAGGATAGCCTATTTGTCGAGGATGTCTGTAGGCTTATCCGGTGCTCGGAGTAGTTCCTACAGGACACGGGTGAAACCACAAGTAGAAGCTAGTCAAAAAATGTAACACACTAATAAATCTTCAAAGAGAAGATTTGCCCTCGTATTCTGCCCTTTACGGCCTCTTTTAATCAGGGGGCACGGCAGTGCCCCCGCCAAGTCAAGCAGAAAAAGCGGCACGGCCGTACCATCCTTTTCTCGAAGCAATTCAGGCTATTTTCGACCCACTATAATTTCGTTGTGGATAAAACAAGAAGTCTGAATTTTTGGTAACTGATTAGGCATTGTATAAATACGGTGTATTTATAATTTCAGACAATTTGAACCAGTAGTTTAAGAATGACAACTTGTTAAAGTTTCTGAATTTTGTCACTCACTGACTCACCGATCATCAAAAGTCCGAGGCACTTCTAGCAGACATAGAAGCTTCAAATTTAGAATACATATAGAGTTTAGT
>NWSH02000210.1:7047974-7073043 GCA_002382865.2 Heliothis virescens
AAATTTTACCAATCGAACATTAACCTACCTCCATTTTCATAAGGTTGAAAATCTATTGCAGAAATTTGACAGATTGTGGTAACTTGATGTGCTGTTGTCTGTACTTAAAATTACATCGTTTGTCATTTTCACTACATTTTCTGTAACATTTTTAACGACTAATGACCTGGTCAACGATTAAAATATATACCTTAATAAAAATAACTCTATATACTTTTATGTAAAGGACCATTTTCCTTAGTACACTGAAAAGTAACATGGCGAATCTAGGCTATATTTATATCTAGAACCTTTATAAGGTTATTTCAGTCCATTTTCCTACGCCAGAATAAGCAAGTAGGGTGAGGAAAACTAATCAAAGATACTAGGATATTCTCGTAATATGAATCTGGTTATATCATAAAACTAGCCGTTTTCCCGCGGTTTCACTCGCATCCCGTGGGAATTACTACCCGTACCCAGATAAAATATAGCCTATGTCACTCGTGGAGAATGTAGCTTTCGAATGGTGAAAGAATTTTTAAAATCGATCCAGTAGTTTTTGAGCCTATTCATTACAAACAAACAAAGTTTTCCTCTTTATAATATTAGTATAGATATTCTGTGTCTTCACAGTCATAATTTAGGAAAATATTTATGCGCACTTTTCTCATAACTAAACATTGGCACGGCATAGCTTACATGGTGTTTTTCTTTGGCACTGCCCCTTTCAGTAATTAATTCGTAGATATTTTTAGTTATAATCGCCATCATAATTAAACCTATACTATAATTACCTACTTAAGATATAATTAATTGATGTGACACATTAAATTTTGATAACAATCCCACTAATTCGATAAGCTCACGATATTCATCTTCATGCTCATTTTGCTAATATATGGGTGTGACAGCAAGCGATTATCGGTGGCCAGTCTACAATAATCCAAGTGCATTAAATTATGATAAAATCTAATCACAAACTGATATTATATCCATTAATGATGTAATAGAAAAATCAACACAAAGTCAACCGCTGTCGCCATTCATAAACTCTTGTCCATTCATATTGCCTACGATTGGTTTAACCAGTAGTAAGTCGTATTTATCCGTATCTGTACATTTCGCAATCTCACTTAACCACTTAGGTAAGCATAAGATGTAATCACGAAGGGCATCGTTGTTTATTCTGACTCCCGTCGTTATCATCACGCTTCCATTTGCCGGTAGCGACTAGAGTGGCTAATTACACCTGTCCGTCAAATACCAGTTATCTACAAAGCTTTATCGTACATTTACCCGCTACTGAGTTAAGACGTACCACTCTATATTTATTCAAATATCTGATATTGTCGCAACTACGTTAGATTTATGTCCAGTTTAATAGATACCGGGTACTTAGTCAGGAATTCGCTCCGGCAAGACTTTCCCTGTCTAGTTCGTGGTTAGGGTAAAATTGGTCATCATTGTGTCTTAATTAAGTCAGAACTAGTTCCGAACTTTGAACACAATAGCGGGATTTGCAAAGCAAACTCTATTCGCCCTAATTAGATATCCGATGCGCCATTACCTCGGCTTGATTAAATAAACACATACAATTTTGTTCGAAAACCTAGACCAAAACGTACGTTAAACTATTTACACAAATAGATTCTTTGAATTTAGATCAATAAACTGTCTATAACACTTTAGCTTTCCATAAAAAAGAAGTCCATTTTCATCCATTACTTTAATAGACGCATGCGCGTAAAACAGGTGGTAAGTAATAAATACAGAAATGCCTCCTGTGAAAACATTATTTTAAGATAATGTTGAACATATTTTTATAAAGAAAACTGGGGCAGCCTTGAACAAACAATCAGTTATACATTTCCACTGAACTCGTAACTTAAACACGTGCTTCCTTGAGCGATCGTATGAGTCGGCCGATGAGCAATTTGTTCACTAAATGGATCAATCGCACAATATCGTAACATTTCTATCGGCTGGCGGAATCGGGCCAAGTTTAAGAGCATAATGTTATGACGAACTTTCATAACATCGTACATTTGTTTGCACTATTTCAATGTAATTGACGGCTAACGTTTTGCTATGAATACTGGCTCTAAGCACCTTGATTTATTTATTTTCATTCGCTCTAAATGTATTTGCTATTATGAGTAGCTCATAATACATTTTTATTTTTCTCAATTCAAATTATGAATGAGATGTTTCTCGTTCTTGTTTTAGTTAATAGGTGTTTATTATTTTATCTCTTCGAGAGCATCTTTTTATTGCGGGATAATTATCCTGCCTAGGGGAGTTAATGGACGGGGAGCCTTTTAGACTGAATAAAGAAAAGTAAGATCATAACTTAATTGTGATAACAAGGTGAGTATCTAGTAGTTGCAAAATAAGCGCTATTAATATTTTTTCTCAGCCTCCTAGTTCTAAGATGAGGCACGTGGTGTGGGCCGCCGAGAGCGTCGCTACAAATTTTGTCCATTTTTGCGTCACGCTCATAAATCGTAAGGTAGTAGATGGGGCGCAGCTCGGCGCCGCCACAGTCCACGACGAGCGCGCGGCCGCGCCACCGAGCCCCCGACTCGTTCCCGCGCGAACCGGAAAATTGGCGCGAAAATGCGGAACTGTCAAAACGCATGATCAGCGTTAACATTTTTCTGCAAACTCGTTGCAACGACGCGAACTTATTCAGCCACGGACATTACTTGTGAAGTGTACGATTTTCGGATGTTTTTATTGTGTTCTGTTTTTCTTTAATCGACTTTTCCGAATGATTCATCTGCTGTTAAAATTAATATTCTAATTTCCATATACATGTTTAAAAACACTCTAATAAATAAACTGATACGTTTTTATATACTTGTGATCAACAATTTTTCATTTGTCAAAATTAATCCTCAATCAAGAAATGAGGATTGAACACGTGTTAATTAATTTCGTGTTGTTTTGACAAGCTTAACGAGTTGCTCACAAATACAGAATATTTTTGATAAGTCGACGTGATTAACACATCAAACACAGAGACGCGTGTTCAGAAAAAAAAGTTTTACGAAAAAATATTCGCCGAGGGAAATGCCAACAAAACAAATTATTTAAATGAAAGAAAGATTTATCTATCTAATCAACGTACCTTACTTTACAAGAAATACAACTTTTAAAAAAAAATGTGCAAACATAACTATTATCATACTAGTTATATTCTCCCACAGCAAATTTTTAACAAAATCTAAACGAACATCACTTACAAAACTAGGCCATACAGTTCCATTAGGTCTAAATCAAGATAACAGAATAATTAAATATGCACTTATCATTCTGCAAATAAGCGGCGAAACTGTCACAGTCTTGTATATTTGCTGTGGAACGAAGATGTTAAACATTAATCATTGTTTTTTCCTGAAAAAATGTGAAGTTTAACCTCGTCAACATACATAAAGATTGCGAAAATTCATACGTGAAACTTGCAAATTAATAATTATAATAGATAAACACCGTTGAAACATGAACTTGTCGTAAAAAAAGTTTACAAACAATTGCAGTCTGTTGCATCATAAAACATAAAAAAAATGCTGGCTGGAAGAAAACGCGATGTTCTTTTTTAGGGTTCCGTAGTAGACTAGGAACCCTTATAGTTTCGCCATGTCTGTCTGTCCGTCCGTCCGTCTGTCCGTCCGCGGATAATCTCAGAGACTGTTAGCGCTAGAAAGCTGAAATTTGGTACCAATATGTAAATCAACCACGCCGACAAAGTGCAAAAATAAAAAGTGGAAAAAAATGTTTTATTAGGGTGCCTCCCCTAAACGTAAAGTGGGGCGTGATTTTTTTTTTCATTTCAACCCTAACGTGTGATATGTCGTTGGATAGGTATTTTAAAATGAATAGGGGTTTACTGACATCATTTTTTGATTATGTTAATACTTTCGGAAATAATTGCTCCAAAAGCCGAAAAATAGGCGTCCCCCCCCCTCTAACTTTTGAACCGCAAGTTTAGAAAATATGAAAAAAATCTCAAAAGTAGAACTCTAAATAAACTTTCTAGGAAAATTATTTTGAACGTGGTACAGACAGCAGTCTATGAGATATAGCAATTTTTGGAAACCGCAAATTATAACTTTGTTATTCATATATTTGTATGAAAAACAAAGTTATTTTTTGTTGCCGAAAAGTGTTTGTATTTTGGCCAGTTGTAGGTAATAGATGCGTTCAGTTTTCATAGAAAATGGTACGGAACCCTTCGTGCGCGAGTCCGACTCGCACTTGGCCGGTTTTTGAAGTTTATTAATAACACTAGATTTCTTTTTTTTAATCCAAGGTTACCGGTGTCCAATGTCATCGTAGGTAAGGCTGTTATCGGTACATCTATCTAGTTTTTCTTATCAGCCCAGTAAAAGAACTAGGTCAGTTCAGTTAGAGTAGCATGAGATGGAATTTGAAATAAATCGACTTCACGCCTTGTACGTGGGTATTTTTCCTTATTTTTTATAGTTTTGTATTACCTATAAGATAGGTAGTTTTAAAAATCTTCAATTAATTTTTTAATAAATTCTCGCATATAAATAATGCCACTTATAATATTTGATTAATATATTTGCTATCTTTCCTCTATTACATTATCCACAGAGTCCGTATTTAATAAACCTGTATTTCCCGTACTTTATTCTTAGCTTATTACCTACAAATTAAGCTCCTCTTTTCAACTTCCAATAGACAGAATAATAAAATAAACTGGAATTTTATATTGGGTATCTCCGGAGCCTGTATTTAGAGCTGTAGTTAGCTTTTACAACTGTTCTGTATGTATTTTTAATAACTTTGCCGAGTGCTACCTGAGCAATATTCCGGACCAATCCGGGCGTAAATATTCCAAGTACGTACGTCAGTATTTTCAGTGCAATTATTTTTGAGTAATGATCAATTAAGGGCACAGTTGCACATGACTCGTATACGTCAGCGTTACGTTAATTTGAGAAGCCGTCCACGTAGAACATAGAGATTGCTATCCGCCGCCGTGTCGCAACTTACACTCGTTTATTATTTAATCTATGACAGCCGAGATAAAACGCCTCAAAAATGGGCCAATTACAAAATATAATAAATATTATAAAAGTTTACCTACATCGTCCTCGCGCCCTAAGCATAACAGTTTACTTGCCCTAAATTGGTTTAAAGGGACCGTATTATCTGCCTATGTCAATTTTGCGCGAGATATGAATATCACAATTTCCTTCGTTAGCTACTAACCTGCCTTACGCATAAGTTCATAGTGAAAAACTTCGTTCAATCAATTAAAATAACAGAGCCTATTTAATAAATAATCGTGGTTCATTTCAAAAATAAATCTTGTATTGGAAACTATATTTTAAATTATTTTATCCTAGAACCTTTAAATTTAAATCTTACTCCGCACTTCTATGGCGTAATTTTAAGCAACTTTTAAGTGCGTCCAAACCTAAAATTACGTTGGTTTAAGTTATCATAATGTCTAATAATAATTACGTAGACCGCAAACCCAGTATTTTCGTTTTTAATTTCATTTATCTTAGGAATGATAATTGCGTTAATATCGTCGACGTTGTTTACCTATTTAATTGATAAATGTAATAACTCTTTCTAACTTTAATTTGAAAAAATACTCTAACTACAAGGGATTACTTGGTTCGTCCCAGTCAAATATTAAAATAGGTCAGTGTAAGGTCAAAATGAACAGACCGACATAACTTTCTCTTACCCTAGATTACTATCAGTTGGAAAAATAAACGGTAACGTTCTGAATTTACTTTATACATAACTTTTATTTACCTTCAAGAATTTAGTTCTGAAACTAGTAGATAATAGTTGGGCACACAAAAACTTTTACATGTCTTGATTAAATTGTGTACGAACTTCGATATCTAAACCAGATTAGATGTTCATCGGTAAATAGAACACCCATCTAATAAAATGAGTGCCAATGTTATGTCAACAAATATAACAGACATTTTGCTTTTGTAATCAAAGGATTTACTTAATATATCTAGGATTTGATTAAAAAACACAGATCGATAATATAACACCTTACATAAAATATGTATTCAATTCCAATATATCCAATTTAACGTGATGTTTCAAAATAAAAGTTATACCTCCTAAAGAGATTTACCTGATTATCCAATAATAGTTCCAAAAACTTTGATCGGTTGAGTACCTACAAAGCATTTACTGTTTAGTATCTATCTTAAACTTATTTATAGATGTTAAAATGTTCGAGACCTCACAAGAAGAACGTCTTAATATAGAAATAGTTCGCCTAAAATATCGATTGCAAAGTGTTGGTACTACAACACGTTAATTAAAGAATGTGTTTGGTAAATAAATTCCATTATATTTCTATAGCGGCCCAATGCCAACGTTTAAAAACAAAAATAGTCCAGTTTAATTAAAACGTCTGTTCGGACAATATTGTGTCTTTTGAACTGTGACAACAATTTATTTACGAAATTTCCATACGAAAATTCTAACAGCCGCGATAAAAATGTTTTGCGCCGAAAATTGACAAGAATCGTGTAAGTTCATAAATAACTGGGCAACGTGAATGGTTTTAACATAATTATCTAATTTGTAACAATTTATTGGCCTGTCATATTAAACTCGATCGTTATAAAAATGTAACCAAACTGGTACCTACAATTCGTTATATTTTTTTAGCTTTAGAAGAAAATTGTTTAAGGATTACGGGTTTAGTCTAATCCGTCTTTAATGATTTATAAATCTGTGATTAATATGACTTTACGATTTGGGTTAGGCGACCTTGTAAGACTTGTAATTGCTAAAAATGGCTAATAGCCCACCTACGTGACGTGATCGATAATATATTTTTTATATAATCTGAAAGAGTCGTATCTATAAATAACGTCTTTCAGAATACTTCTTCTTCTTATCGAGTGAGCTGCAGGTTTAATCACTCGAGAAGCCCTAGTGTTAGAGTTTTCTCAAATCCGCCTACCGGCCTCTGACGCTGAATTATAACTACGACTGCTACTGAGTAGCATTCGACGACGCCGACTTTACATGCCTTCCCGGTAACGGGGGTGTAACACCGCCAACATCAGGCTGCTTTGTGAAAGTTTCTAAAACCCACAAAGCGATTTTAGCCTGACCCGGGAATCAAACCCGAGACCCTTGCACCGCAGTCACACTATGTGACCACTAGACCAACAAGGCAGTTCAGAATGCTGTCACTGACGAACTGTGGGAATAAGACAACACTACCGTAGCCCTTCAGGGTTCACTTACGTTACAACACAACGCTAAATTACATCGCCTCACTAATCTAAAAGTAAATCTAACACTTAACAACGTCCAACAATTTGTGAAGAAATCAAAAATAGTACAAGACTCCTTTATTGACGGCTTAAAAATAGGGAAGCGCGTATATTTTATAAGAAATAAATCTCGCGGTAATTACGTGTAGTGTGGACCACACCTATCAAAGGGGGCTATTATCATCAGCCGTCTATCGGGCCATCGACACGGCTATTAACACGCCTCACTCTCTTAAGGCATAGTCGCACCAAACTACCGAGTACGCCTCAAATCGATTACTTATCTATTTTGTCATAAACGTACGGACGTAATAACATGATAACGTAATGGTTTAAACGATTGATAGCTTTTTTGCACTTCGAAGTTTACGGTTAATCACCGGTCTAAAGTAATGTAGACAGTTACATATAAGCGGTGTTACAAGTTTCGTACGTATGCTTTCCAAAGTCGCCTTATTAATTTTAATAATTACTATTATCAAGTTTGACGCGGTTGAGTTATGCTCATAATAATATTCTTGTTAGTAAGATTTAACGTTACTTAATTGAACATATCGATTTTATTAACAAGCCATTATATTCTCATAACTACAACTATATAGCTGTAATAAATTCCTTGGAAATGTTAAAATACTATTAGAATGAAGCACTTAGCCTTAAGTTGGAGATGAAAACAATAATGGTGTTAAGCTCCCTTCTGTCGACACTTAACTTCGATAAACGCTACTTTACTCTAAAATCGACTATTAACGCTACAAAAAATCTGACGTACACACGAAAAAGAACGAATACGAAATAATGAATGAAACCACTCGTTAAATGTTGGGCAACATAAATTTTAAAAGGTTTACAATCAAAATGAAAAATAACAGAAATAATGATCATAAAACAAACACAATTATTAAGACAAAGGTTTAACAAACATTGAAATGTTTCCACCAACCGCATGAAAATAATTTTACGATGATGGCACCATTAGATCTCAAAAAAGTAACAAACATTTTAACGCGCCAGCGCTGATCTGAGTTATAGGTTTTCGAAAGAATTCACTCTAATACAAAGAGATTAGTAATAGCGTAGTAAAATATTATGAGAATAAAGTAATCAGCGGTTTTGGACGCAAGCCAGGAAATAGTGGCCGAACCTCAATGAGATCCGTCATTCACAACACGGTACATGAGAATTGTTTCAATCACATCTAAGAAAATATGAACAATTCACTCCTAGACAAATGTACAGACAATATCGTAAAATCGTAAACAGCGTTCAATGAAGCTCGTTCCGCAATTCAATTTGCTTAAACACAGCCAGGGTCTTTAGAAACCATGTCAAACATTATTTTCTGTGCCCAAAAATCATGTTTTTTTAAACCTTGTCTAATATAAACAATTGTTAAACACGACTCAAACGCGTTAGACCCATCTCTAACTGTTCACGTATTCGAATTCTAATTTAAACGTCGATCTTATAAGCTTAGTCCGGCTAACCCAAGTACGTGATCAAACTATCGTTACACAAACTAAATATGACTAAACTATTATTTAAACTTCCTTATCGACATGTGTGATTTATAACTAATGTAAAAATAAATTCGTGTGACGCAGAATACGAGATGAACTTCAAAATATGAAGCTCTATATATAGGACGCTGTAAAAGTTGTTTGCTTTTTACAACACGCCCTTGGAAAGGTTTAGCACACTGGCCGACAGAAACATTTTATATCGTAAATTATTTACGATTTTATTTATAACATTTTCAAAAATACAGCCGTTTGATTTGTGGCTAATAAAAAACGTCACAAATTGATTGATGCGCCTCTGCCGTTTATTTCGGGCCTATGAATACGAACTATGTATTAAAAATAATTACGTAGCAGCATAATGTAATACACAGAAAGCAACTGTGATTTCATGCATCGAATAACTTATACCATGTTGGATACAAGCTCGTACGTATTCCACTCTACATACAAACTAAGATGAATCCCTCGTAACTATTTTGTACCCAGAAAGGAAAATGAACAGAATATAGAAACATCATACATATGGAAATGAGAAAATGAATTGCATATTATAACAAATGAGTTTGGCCATCTTATTACTGTTTGCCTTTTTTGCTCAAAGGCGTTGTTGCGATGAATGGAACCTTAAAATTTACGTAAACATGAGAAAAATGTGCGTCCCGATCGTTGGTATCTCGTTCGAGCTCGTTATCTCGCCTTCAGATGTTTGCACTAGCTCAATGTTTTATTAACACGCAGCCTATCTAGAAAAAAATGAAAGAATGTAATTTTTACTACTCAGGGGTAATCTTCATTGCCATTTTGATATGTTTGGTGAATTTGTATCACGGTCAGCATTTGTTAAAATATCAGTGTCTTTGCTAAATGATGGTGTAAAGACTATAGTTATGCTAAAATACCGTCGTGAATAATCTAGTATTGTCAGTCAGTGCATAGACCTTTTTATCTGCCAATGCCGTTTGTATACGTTATTGTCACGTTTAGATTTATTATCTCACTAATTGGTAACCTAGAAAATTACTAACGAACTAATCTTCGCTTTGAGATTCAAATCAGATTTGCGGATTCTCTACTTAGTTGCTTGAGTAACTGCGGCCCACCAATTATGATTTAGGCATGAATTAACACGTAACCAATTAATGCAAATACAATGTTCCGCCGAATTACGCACACCTACGTATGTCCGTAACGAATTCTTGTTTGCGTATGACTTGTCCAAATTGTACGAAACTTCGGCAGTTGGAACAGATACCAATGTTTATTGTTGTTACTAAATAAACATACTAAAAACGAATGTAGGTTATCACCTGTTATGAACAAATCATAAACTTGTTCTTATCAATAACATTGCATTAAGATATTAATTTATATCAATTTAATCGTTCTTGGATACAGAGATGTAATCATTCGGATGCTTTTATTGTCGATGTAGGATACTACGATCTTTTATCTTAATGGTGATTATATCGATAAAAGATATTGTTGTTAACAAGACGACTCTTTGCTGACCAAATAATACGTTGGTCTAGTACAAGAAAAGACAATTTGTGAGTGTCAATAAATATTAAACGAACTATGAAAATGGTGAACTTACCTGTGATTATGTTGGTGATTGTCTTGGTGAGTATAACTTCGCATTTTTCAGTTTTTTGTAATATTAGTTTTTGGTACCTTCCCTTGTAGATTTATTACGTTAACTTTATTTAAGGTATTTATGGACTTTTTTTTAAACTTTATACTTAGCAAGCTATGCGGCTTTCTGTAGCTAAGCTTACAGTGCACTTAAAGTTATGTTTGTGACGTTTAATAAATTTATTTGTATGAGTATCGATCATTGCCAATTATATCACCCCATTGGCAAAGTGTAAATTATTGTAAATTGCAAAACTGTCTAGACGGTCCATCTCAAATGATACCGGTCACCAGCGTTGATTAGAAAAATTGTACAGACGACATTTTAGATTCGACAATTTAGGTCAAACACGTACGCCAATTTGTAATATTATTTTGTCATTGATTATTGATCTCGTTTTAGGGGTCGCCCAATAACTTCTTCGTAAATGCGTTTTAAATGATACGCTGATATTGATGTAGGTAGGACACCGCATCAAATTTTGTCCCCATCGTTAAACACGACGTGTTTTCTTTATAAGATATCAAAGCAATAAAGCCTAGTAAAATACTACTCAAAGATTAAAGACGAACTTGAAATTCTTCAGAAAACATTTCTCGCGCTATTTTAATTTACCTCCTCGTAAAGTCTGACATTGGCAACTGTTTGTTCAATTTTATTACTAGGAAATCAGCATGATCGTTGAAAATTCTTGCTTGGTTATGGAACATTGGTCAGCGGTTATTTGGCGAGTATATGTACATTGTACATAGGTACAGTCTGGTACAATGTGTGTAGTAGGTACGCCGGCGGCATGGCCACGGAATGTTGGCGCCATTCATACCGCAACGCTGTTTGGATTAGACGACGGATATCACGTAAACTCCGACAAACCTCCAAACTGAAGAGTCACGCTTTTACATTTGCCCAACTTTATTATTATTGGCAAATATTAAACAGGTGTGATATGTACCATTGCTAAACACCTCAAGTGCTAAAGGTTAGCATCTAGATGTGACTCCGGGTATTGTTGGAGTATTTATAGCTGTTTGTTCATATTGAATAAGAGCTGTTATGTTGCATGATAAACACGCCGCGACCCAGTTGCCCGTGCGCATATGGGTGTTTGCATAGTCGCTCCGACGCACTCCCGAGCCACCTTTGTCTTAGTTACCGACTACGACTGAATGGCTAATTTAGAATCCCACTTATCTGATTCAGTTGTTCATTCGACCTGAATATTCCGGTTTCATAAATTTCGTGCTTACGTCATACTGATGGCATGCTATTGTCTTCGATATACTATCAATAACGTCGCGACCCTATATGCCTGAAGGAGGACATAACTTTCAGACCTAATTTGGATCAGGACCGATCAAGCGTTAACTTTAAAGTGAGATAAACCGGAGTACGTATTTGGATGGATTAATGCGAAAATGCCTTTCAGGAGTCAAGTCCTTTCTGAGTCATTAAAACGTTAAACGTTAATGAAGATTGTAAGCTCGGTGGTGCTGGATACTGTCTGTGAAATTATTCTGCGGAACAGCAAAGAGACAAGCGAGCTAATAAATTTATAATGCCCAATGAGCGCACCTCATCGCGTATGATAATGGAAAGTCAACGACTGGTCCAGTTAGAATAATAAATGTAACCTCGGCGATTCATACTCTAGCCATTGCAGGCGCTAACTACTCGCGTGTAAATGATTAAGCTAGACATTTTTATTATTTCATTCACCTTGAAGATTTTTTCCTTTTTTTGGCTCAGGTCTAACAACTCATTGTCCTATTTTTCTATGTTTGCGTCAAATTGCATGCCCTAAACGTTTCGGCCTTGCCGACGAGTGTGTCGGCCCATAAACGACAAACAATTGAAAGTAATAAAGTAACATATGCGTAGACTAGACAACTGATTGCACACTGAAAATACAAACTTTGTACAATTGTGCGTGCGCACTAGCAGCGGCATACTAGTGAACCAATAATGATCTAGTTTTAAAGTTCAATTTATTTAAAAGAAGTTTCTATAGTCTCTTCTTAGTCATCGGTGACTTTAAGGGCATTAGCATTTGACGTTTTCCTATTTTCAGCTTCTACTCCCTATGGTCGTTTTCTTTGATTTATGAAAAGTGTCAATGGCACAAATTGCTATGAATAGTTGCCAAGTGATTGAATCATTGTTTATTCTTAACTTATTATTTAGATGTTCGTAGAATTAAACTTTTTATTTCGTCTTTTATAATAATACTGAAATAATGGGTTTTCGTTTGATTTTACATCAGTCTATTAATAAATATTATCTTTTCTTCAGTCTCACCTTTAAGATCACTCGGGATAGTATAATAGTATATTTTTAGTTTGTGACTACATATAATAAATGATAGCTACTTCATCTGAAATCATGGTTGAAGTGAAAGTTTTCGATTATTTTACTATGGTGACAATAATTGTTGTATTGCTTCTAATTCCTTGCTCCTGACAGTAATTACAGATACGTGCATTAAATAAATTAGTAGGTATAAATTTCATTTTACGATATCAATGTACGTGTCATTGTCAAACAATTAAATGCATCTGCCTCTAATTGGAAATGTATTTTTACGAACGGACAGTTCAGGGCTCAAATGTTCGTGTACTTTATATCAAACACTGACAAGGCTCATATTTTATACATTTAACTGCGCTGCTGAATTCGGCTGACCAAACAGTTATGAGTGGGTTTTTAAATAGGAACGTTACGCAGCACGCGTTTCTTTAACTTCTTCAATTAGTTAAAAAGATTGGGAGTGTTATTTATTTTTTAGTTTTGACCTCTCGTAATTCATATCGGCGCCTGTTCAAATCAATTAATGCGTAAAATGTTTCTGAGATGACACTATTGCTTTATTTTGTTATTTTCGTAAGACAGGCTTACGTTAGTAATTGTTGGACAAAAATGGTCTCCCAAAACCATTAAATCAGTCGGTTCCACCCTTGATTTATACAGCCTGTCCTGTCAGCTTTGTTCCTTTAATAATAAATAATGTACCTTTGTGTCAGCATAAAAACACTTCTTACTTTGTTAGCTATCTCCTGCAAGTCGTCTCTTTAGATTAAGTAAATTATTGCCGGCAATAAAACTGATTCAGTAGCACTTACGTGCGGCCCAATACATCAATGTCGACACCCTCACTCCCGTTAAGCACACGAGGTTCTCCACAAAGGGCGAATTCATTTACTGCCTTTAAAAATGACTCATGTAACACTTAATTAAGACACAGCCTTCTAACATTTTGTTCGACTGAAACAGTCCAACGTGAGATTTGGCCGACCTTATCTTGTAACCTCATAAAAGTGCACATTAGAGGCGACTAATGTTCTAAATGCATTAGTGTCACATTAATAATTACGAAATGTTCGTGAGTGCAGTTAGGCCAGATGGTTGAGTACAGCACCATCATTCCTTGTGACCCCGCGGCTTTGTCACAATGAGATCAAAATGTAATGTCCTACCGCAGTGCTAACTACGTGCTTTAAAAGGTTTCGTAAGAAGCGATAAAACGATTTCATACAACTCTGTTGCTAAAGTACGTGAACAAAATGGTGTATCAGCTTAGCAAGGTTCAATAAATCACACATCGCCTAGTAGATTACAACGCATTAAGATTAACAATGGAGAAAGACATGAGACATTAAAAGGCGCTTACGTAGGTCAGAGGTCCGGTGGGAGTCGTTTCAGGGAATACGAAATGGCAGCAACATCAGCAATTTATGTAGTACGCACTGTTCGGCTAAGGCGTTTTATTGCAAAGACATGAAGTTTGACTACGCTTGCTTAGGGCGGAATGAAAAATTTCAGACGTCATTTATTGCTGTGGTGATTTTTGATACTGCTTCAGAGTTTTCAGTATAAAGCCACAAACAACAAAATTAACTTCATTTGACCTTGAAAGATGCATTGTAATGCGAGATTTCATATCCTAAGCACGATTGTGAGAGCTCGAGCGGTCTCTTTAATCTGTCGGCTACTCGGCTTACGCAAACACATTGGAACATTTTCTCAACCGTGTCAGTATCTGTATTCATTGTCTCCATGACATGCTAATCAGCCATCTTCATTATAACATTGACCGGTTGTTCGATATGCTGGTATCGTAGCATTTGTCAATTAGCTAAGCTGGATAAAGGATGAAACTCTTGCTGGATTATTTATAGCGGTCTACTCTCACCCTGTTTGGATGCAACATTAGTTCAACGTAAACTAATTCACTCGGTCAATATTTACCTAGCTGTTTTAAAATGTTACACACAGTTACCGTTTCTTTTAAGTGGTGTTATTTTTGTGTACAATTTCAGTTTGAAACTGAAAAGTGTTCCATTCATATTTCTGTTAAAGGTTTAATTTTACGATCCATCATTTCCAAGAATTAATTTTATGGTATTTATAAATAGTAAGAATTTGAGAGAGCTCATTATCTGTAAATTATATGGCTATTAACCGCTTGGCGGACCCGTAGTGTAACAATATTTCAGCTCCGTCAGGAGACCTATTAAAACGCGATTAATCGTGCTATAAAATTAACATTAAACAAGATTGGAAACAACAATAACATTATATCTTAAAGACAAATAAATAATAACGACTCCCTGCTTTACATTTCAATGAATTGTATCTACGAGTTGAGATTTATACTTGTAATCATCATTGCTTCAAAACGTCGATGTCGGGTGTTCCAGAAATAGTTTAATCTAAGTTTACGTTGAGCTGATAGTTATGTCATAACAATAAAGTATCGTCTTATCCTAACATGGTTGAATTTAAGGTAAACAAAGCCTTTACTGAATAATAAAGGAAAGTATAAGCTTTGAGGATTATTACGGGATTTTCAACTTGTTGACTGGCTGGGATGGTCGCCCTATTTATTCTCAAGACATGTTCATTCAAAACACAGCAGTCATCATTTGAAATTGTAGTAAGATTTCAAACAGATGCAATTTATAATTTAATATTTTAGATTTGCTTGCTTCGCTCTGCACAAGCAAGTTTAACAACTTGGTTTGCTTCATGTTTTATTCTAATCTTTCTTTAACTTTGTTTAAAAATAGCCGTTGTAGCTATAATAGGATTTTTCGGAAATTCTACATGCAAATATTTAAACCCCATAAAAATATTAGCTTATTCAGTTAGTCATTCAACATTATAGACAATGCAAATAGATCTCTTTTAATTTAATGCCAAGAGCACAATAAAGTGCTAGGCACTTATATAAACCATTAGCTAAATAATTCAAAATTATATTCCCACCAAAACATTAATTAAGGCCCCTATAAGAAAACAAAGAGCACCCAATTCAAGATCATACAAGAACGCGATGCTTTTGTTAAAAACTTTGAACAAACAAAGCTTTCTCCGTAATAAACTTACTCTAATTACGGACGTCCGCACTCCGTCTAAGTTAATAATATTGTTAATTTAAATACGAACTGAGTTCTGTAGTCTGTGTACCTATGTTATGAAGTCATAATGCTGGTCGGTTGGGCTGAAACCCGTGTAACACGGTGACAGCTTAATCCTACCGTGTAAAACTTACGGCTCTATTACACGAAACGTTACGCATCAATTAGAGCGTGACTGCCTTTTATTTGATGTGATAGGGGCGGAAAATTTTACGCGTCATAGTGAAGATTATGCTTATGTTGTATAACAAATTGAAGACAAACTTTAGCTTAGAGAAAAGTTTCTTTAGACATATGTACATGAACTTTACATAATCGATTTTTAGTAGTCCGTTAGAGTAAGCATCTTTAAGAGACCATGTAAAATTGATGCACGCATTGCAGCTGCAGAATTGCGTAATAAAACAAAATGCCTATTGCGATACTAAGGACAGCTTCATCCATACAAAAAGGATGTCTTACATCACTTTACATGTTGAGAGTTGGCACTATATCGTTACCTCATTTTTGGTACTCAAGATCCTAACTGCCTTATTAGTCTAATTGTCACATTATCTTCAAACAACTACAGCTACAGCCTGAAGACATGAAGAAGAAGCTGACTGTTTTGTTGTTAAATGATTTTTTGCCATTTGTCTGATGTTTTAAAATGTTGACAGGCGGTGGGTCGTGAGGGCGTGCTGTCGTCGGCGTGGTCGCGCGAGCTGCGCTGCGGGCGGCGCCTGGTGTCGGGGCTGTTCTCGCGGCCGCGCCTGCCGCTCGGCTACTCCTACGTCGCCACCGTGCCGCGTGGCGCCTGCAGGCTCAACGTCTCCGAAGTCACACCCAGTGATAACTACATAGGTAAATAAACAATCAACTGTCGTACTACATTTCCAAATTAATGTGCTCAAAGTCCAAAAATTAGCACCACAAGAAGTTCTCATTGAAATTATAACTGGTGTTTTTATTGAATCCGTCTCGCATATTATTAATGGCGGGTCCAACGTAATCAAGAGATGAAGTGTTTGGTAGTGCAAAGATCGATGTCGAATCGATTAATGGAAATTGCACATGCGCACCGCGGCGCAACTCTTCAATAGAGGCGCCTACGCCGCAAATTGTGAGATAAATGGAGGTAGCCGTCTGCACAATTGGTGGTTAATTATTCGCATGACGCAGCCGCTAGCAATTTAGACGGGTTCAACAATTCGTTGAACGGTTGTTTATTCAATTACTTTCGTTTAATTTTGCTTATTCGATAGGTACAAATGTTTGTTTTTGTGTAGCGTTGAAAGTTTCCAACGGGTCGTACATAATGAACGGCGAGTTCGCGGTGTCGGCGCCGGGCACGTACGAGGCGGCGGGCGCGCGCTTCCACTACTCGCGCGACGGCTCGCGCGACACCGTCCTCGCGCACGGGCCCATACACCACCCCATCGATATCATGGTATGTTTAGTTTTACCTGAAGTTATTATAAGGTACTGAGATATAACACAACGTAGCATCTTGATTCAAATTAACCACATTTTCAGATTCTATACACGCAACCAAATCCGAACATAAAATACGAATACTTAACTGACTTGGAACCGGACGAAACTAGTAACGATATACCGACAATCAATCCCGCTCCACATCACTCTGCGCAACGCCACCACCGGCATCACAACACAGAGGCACACCTCAGAGACCTGGAAACGAAATCTGAGCCTTCATTGTCGAAGTTGCCAAATTTCAACAATTTAGAGAGTCAATCCCAAGTTGAAAGCAATGTGATAGGTACCAGGAAATTCGTGTGGAAGATTCTAGAGTTCTCACAATGCTCACGTAGTTGTGGAGGAGGACTGCAGATTGGAAAATTCAAGTGTGCCGAAATAACGGAGAAGGGAGATAAAGAGGCGTCTCCATTCCATTGTAATGGTGCTCCTCCCCCGGCGCGCCGGCGTCGTTGTGGAGGTACCCCATGTCCCCCGCGTTGGAGATCAGCAGCTTGGGGTCCCTGTCCTGTCTGTGGACCTGCTCACAGAACTCGAATTGTGGGCTGTGTACAGGACCATGCCCGCGGAATTACCAAGGTATTTAGATACGCAATCAGATTTTTAGACTGATAACTTTGAACTTCTTAAAGCTATCGAACTTTTCCATTTTCAGATAAGCGACCAAAAATGTCCATTACCCATGCCTCCGAGCAGTGAGATGTGTGACATTCCTAACTGCGATGGTACGGCTGCCACGACAAGCGTACCACGGCTAGACGCGAGACGTCAAGTGCGGCCGAAGGACCGAACCGATACCTTCAGAGAAGGACCAGTGATATCCCTTGCGACCAACTTAACTGATAACGACATTGGAACCACCCCCGCACCGAGCTACAGTCACAGCGCTGGCGGAGGATGGCTGTATACAGAGTGGTCTCAGGTAACTCGTGATGAAGATTTTGCAAGGCCCTCAAAATATTTAGTAAAGCAGACAAGTAAAATCTGACCTTACTGTGATGAGGGTTTGAATGTATAACTAAACCCGCATATCAAATGCAACCTCCTTTACGCTCTCATATTTCTAGATGGTTTATGATACAAGAAAGTTATACAGCTAATGTACTGCTCATGTTTGGTCATCTAGGTCTGATTTAAATAAAGGTCGTATATTCCAGTGCGTGGGCTGGTGCGTGGGCGGAGGAGTACAATCTCGAGGTGTTCGCTGCGTGGATCCGAATGGATGCACTACACATCGCGCGCCTGAACAAACTCAANGAGGGCGTGCTGTCGTCGGCGTGGTCGCGCGAGCTGCGCTGCGGGCGGCGCCTGGTGTCGGGGCTGTTCTCGCGGCCGCGCCTGCCGCTCGGCTACTCCTACGTCGCCACCGTGCCGCGTGGCGCCTGCAGGCTCAACGTCTCCGAAGTCACACCCAGTGATAACTACATAGGTAAATAAACAATCAACTGTCGTACTACATTTCCAAATTAATGTGCTCAAAGTCCAAAAATTAGCACCACAAGAAGTTCTCATTGAAATTATAACTGGTGTTTTTATTGAATCCGTCTCGCATATTATTAATGGCGGGTCCAACGTAATCAAGAGATGAAGTGTTTGGTAGTGCAAAGATCGATGTCGAATCGATTAATGGAAATTGCACATGCGCACCGCGGCGCAACTCTTCAATAGAGGCGCCTACGCCGCAAATTGTGAGATAAATGGAGGTAGCCGTCTGCACAATTGGTGGTTAATTATTCGCATGACGCAGCCGCTAGCAATTTAGACGGGTTCAACAATTCGTTGAACGGTTGTTTATTCAATTACTTTCGTTTAATTTTGCTTATTCGATAGGTACAAATGTTTGTTTTTGTGTAGCGTTGAAAGTTTCCAACGGGTCGTACATAATGAACGGCGAGTTCGCGGTGTCGGCGCCGGGCACGTACGAGGCGGCGGGCGCGCGCTTCCACTACTCGCGCGACGGCTCGCGCGACACCGTCCTCGCGCACGGGCCCATACACCACCCCATCGATATCATGGTATGTTTAGTTTTACCTGAAGTTATTATAAGGTACTGAGATATAACACAACGTAGCATCTTGATTCAAATTAACCACATTTTCAGATTCTATACACGCAACCAAATCCGAACATAAAATACGAATACTTAACTGACTTGGAACCGGACGAAACTAGTAACGATATACCGACAATCAATCCCGCTCCACATCACTCTGCGCAACGCCACCACCGGCATCACAACACAGAGGCACACCTCAGAGACCTGGAAACGAAATCTGAGCCTTCATTGTCGAAGTTGCCAAATTTCAACAATTTAGAGAGTCAATCCCAAGTTGAAAGCAATGTGATAGGTACCAGGAAATTCGTGTGGAAGATTCTAGAGTTCTCACAATGCTCACGTAGTTGTGGAGGAGGACTGCAGATTGGAAAATTCAAGTGTGCCGAAATAACGGAGAAGGGAGATAAAGAGGCGTCTCCATTCCATTGTAATGGTGCTCCTCCCCCGGCGCGCCGGCGTCGTTGTGGAGGTACCCCATGTCCCCCGCGTTGGAGATCAGCAGCTTGGGGTCCCTGTCCTGTCTGTGGACCTGCTCACAGAACTCGAATTGTGGGCTGTGTACAGGACCATGCCCGCGGAATTACCAAGGTATTTAGATACGCAATCAGATTTTTAGACTGATAACTTTGAACTTCTTAAAGCTATCGAACTTTTCCATTTTCAGATAAGCGACCAAAAATGTCCATTACCCATGCCTCCGAGCAGTGAGATGTGTGACATTCCTAACTGCGATGGTACGGCTGCCACGACAAGCGTACCACGGCTAGACGCGAGACGTCAAGTGCGGCCGAAGGACCGAACCGATACCTTCAGAGAAGGACCAGTGATATCCCTTGCGACCAACTTAACTGATAACGACATTGGAACCACCCCCGCACCGAGCTACAGTCACAGCGCTGGCGGAGGATGGCTGTATACAGAGTGGTCTCAGGTAACTCGTGATGAAGATTTTGCAAGGCCCTCAAAATATTTAGTAAAGCAGACAAGTAAAATCTGACCTTACTGTGATGAGGGTTTGAATGTATAACTAAACCCGCATATCAAATGCAACCTCCTTTACGCTCTCATATTTCTAGATGGTTTATGATACAAGAAAGTTATACAGCTAATGTACTGCTCATGTTTGGTCATCTAGGTCTGATTTAAATAAAGGTCGTATATTCCAGTGCGTGGGCTGGTGCGTGGGCGGAGGAGTACAATCTCGAGGTGTTCGCTGCGTGGATCCGAATGGATGCACTACACATCGCGCGCCTGAACAAACTCAAACATGTTCTGTTAGGAAGCAGTGTGATGCACAGTGGTTTACTAGTGAGTATGGCAAATAACTATTGTATTTTTTTTACCGGACATACTTCATGAAATTCACCTGGTTTAAGCACAAACATTTATAAATTTTTACTCCGGATATTCTTGCCATCAGGTAAATATTTTGTAAAAACCTAATATGGGTCAAAAATAGGAAAAGATAATGCTAATGTTGTGATGAAGAAGCTAAAACAATACTCATTTGCTCAGGTGAATGGTCACCCTGTTCGGCAACATGCGGCGGCAAGCAAGTTCGTGGCGTGATCTGCATCGGTGGCAACGGCAGGAGGCTTCGTGACTCTTCGTGCAGAGGGAACAAGCCTGAGTCTGAACGCGCTTGTGGGGGCGCTTGCAGTCCTTCGTGGTACCTCAGCGATTGGACTGAGGCAAGTTGGCTAAAATATATGTCATCATAGTTGCATCATCTGCATAATTTCGGTTTTGATTGGTTTCAATTCTACACTTAGTCCTCACGTAAGTAAGTAAAGTAAAGTTAGGTATCTACTAAGTCGTAAGTCCTAACCTATGCACCTGGATTATTTACAGGTATTTGATGTAGTTCAATATACTGCCCGAACCTGCTCGCCGTACTGGCCTTTATAATCTGCTTTTCTATGTATTAGCATATATGAATATTTTTTTATGAATTTCCGTCCTTCTATATACTACCAGCTACACTACTTGCGTCTATTTCTGAAAAATGAAAACAATAGGTCATAAAATTATGCATGTAGAGCATTAGAGAGAGCTTTGTATAGCGTCTACTTGAAACTTGGAAAATTATCTGTGAAGTAAGGACAGCGCTACCCTTTTCGGCGAAGTTCTACTAAACTCATTTATCTAGACTAGACAATCTCACGGTCCAACTTGCAGACAAAGGAGACAGACAATTTTCCTTATTTCAAATGACGAAACGAGCTAAGTTTAGGTTTCTAAAGCTTAACAACAGATCTAGACATTGTTCTAGCCTGTAGTTTGACGCTTTACCCGTCAATTTAAATAAGAGGGATAATTGCAACCGCAATAACCCATTAAGTATGGCTTGCTGGTAGTTTCGTCATTTAGGTATAACCTTCAAATATTACGACGATGGTACTTATGCTGTTCTTCTTCAGCTAGCCTCTTAAAACTTCTTAAAAATACAGTTTTATACGGGTAACTTTTCCAATACGTACGGTACCCAATGACACAAGATACCCAATACAAATAGAGCGGTCCAAATAAATTGAGCAAGTTTTACGTTTCAACTGTGAATCATAGGTACTACTAGAATTGAAGATCAAGGTTCATGTAGTGGAATGTCCGAGCGATTAGAACAATGATTCCAAATATGCCAATGTTGCTGGGACCGCCCTCGCTAATATGGATAATTAAAACGAGTACATAACAGATCAACGAATTAATCCATGCTCATTTTCATGTCGTCAACCTTATCTTCATACGCGAGGCATGAATTATGGAATAATTTATTGTTATGAGACCCTACACAGACATGTTTAAGCTTATTCAGAGCCTGAATTTCTTATGGGATGTCGTATGACACTAAATGTAGAACAACCTGTCCTAGCAGTAAAAAGAACTAAGTCGTAGCAAATAAATATATTTTGTTTAAATATCGAGCAAAAATTGCGATGTGTAAATTATGGATGATCTCATCCCTATTTCTATTAATTTATTTTTTGGGATGATATCATCCCTATTGCTTCAGTTTTTTTTAATGTATAAATATTATGATTGAATTGCTGCTGTCTGTATTTTAAGTCCATGATTGATTTCCTACTCTATTTCAATAGTGCCAAGGTCCATGCGAGGCTGGAGTGCAATCCCGCACAGTATGGTGCGCGCGAGGTGGCGCAGAGGGTGCGAGCGGAGCCGCGCGTGACAACGAGTGCGCAGGAGTGCGGCCGCCGGCGAAACGCACTTGTGTGCCTGCTCGGTGCTCCACCAGGCCGTCTGTGAAGACTGCTGTCGTCAATGCACCTCCTTCAGGTTTGAATTCTACAACATATTTCAAATTATGTTCTACTTTGGCTTTATCTTTGCAATCTTCTTAATGATAGTGTTTTTTTCAGTTTCGGATCCACAACAACGTGTGACAAGACACCAAAGCCATACCGCTCAGAATGTGAAAGACAGATCTTATGCTGATGGTAATTATGAAACTTTTTAAAATTAATGATCTCAAATCTCACCTTTCTTTCGCCCCATTCTTTTTAATGTAACAACTTTTTGGTTAACCATGTCATCTTTAGCCTTAATAAATCTTCATGTAAATACAAGTCAATCATAAAACCATAAATTGAAGTAATTTTATCGAAGCTTTTCTTGAACGACTGCTAATCAGTGTACCTACTCTACGCAGGAGCCTGCGTGGACAAGTTGAACAACTGCGCGCTGGCGGTGCAAGCGCGGCTGTGCCATTACCCGTACTACGCCGACTACTGCTGCAAGTCCTGCCATGGACGGTAAATCATCATGGATGGAGTAAGAACTATTGTTTTAAAGGCCCCATAACTTTTCCATATTTAATGTTGTTCTGTAAATATTAAAAAAAATCTCCTTTGGTCTTTTTGTTCAAGTCCTTCAGAAATGATTTCGTTCATATCATTTGACAACTATCTCTCACCACCAGGTACAAGCAGTAACCACTAAGGCGCTATGACACGTATTGTGATACAAAATGGACGCATAGTGAGAATACATTATGTTAACAAGTAACAAGCCGAGAACCGCGGAACACAACCCGTCACTGATCTACGCGATCAAATACTCACTGTTACAAAGAATCCTTTCACGAAGAAAGTGGAACGCGTAACTTCGCTTCGATTAACGTTAGGAAAGGTATCAAAGCTAATGCACCGAGTGTTAAGTCTGAATCAAACCAAAGTGAAACAGACTAAGACTTAGATATCGGATTGACTTACCTAAATGACTCATTCAAATGCTCTATGAAAATGTTAACTCAATTGTGCTTCACACTAAATGTTAGTGTTATTGACGACGAGTACAACAGTGTGCGCGCGGCTCAATAAGTGAACTTAAAACGTTCGAGTTTCTGTAAGTATTAGGAATAGTTTTGTGATCTCCAGATTGTTTAGTCGAGTTTTGGAGTCGATCTGTGAACTGTAGTACTCTCGAAATTATAAAAAAAAATGTTTATCTTTTACATTATATTGCACGTCATGTTATCGAGTTCAGCACCTTTACGCGTAGATTTGTTTATAACATGCCTGTAACCCTGTAATGGCAATGCAATTTACCGAATTTCGTATTCTGTGTATTACATTAGAGATTAATTAATGCATAAATAAGCATGTTTGGAACTACAGTTCATTCTGCATTTGTAATGCAACTTAGGCTATGCTATCTAGATTAAGAACAAAATAGTATTTCTTATTGTTGTAATAGTTTCTTCGGTATGTACTTATAGAAACTATAATGCTGGATCCATACGTCTTCTAATTAAGTTTATAAACATTTGTCAGTGAGGGATGTCGGTGTAACATTGTATCAGTTGCGTTGGACGTCCCTCAGTATGACGAACGTTCGCAGGCGTGTGGTGCGGGCATCAGTGTTCATGATAACTTATTACACCGATTCTATTGTCAAAGAGTCAGTTCTGTATTATTAAAGAGTCGAGTTGTGTAAATAGATAATTATTTTTATATGTATAGTGCATTTACTTACTGGCTGTTAAGTATTTATACGATTGTATTAGTTAAAACATTGTACCATCACAATAATGTATGTATTAATTGGTTTTTCGCTAAAAGTAACTAGAGTTTTGCCTACCGTTTAATAAATTTTTGTCTGTACTAATGATGCATATAACAATGTACAAAAATAATAAGCTTTAAACACTGGTTGTTGTTGTTATTTCCGCTCCTAGTTCCTTGAAAACACCACACTTCATTACCTAAGCACTTCAACACATATTGAGTCAGCTACGTTCTTATAACAAATTCAAAATAACATTGAAACATTCGATATGTTAACGGAAATGTATGTAATCCGTCATTGTATACAAATCCTAGGAAATGTATGTAATTCCTAAAATAGCCCGGAAATGTGTGAAATAAATTATATTAGACACATTTCCTAGGAAATCTATACATTTCCTAAATAGCAATCGGAAATGTGATTTTTGACGCTTTAATTAGTAAGATAATATGAAAATATTATATGGCACTCATTTAACGGGGCAGTTGTGATTAGCAGTTACGTGTGGCCAGTAACAAATCGGAATTTGTTGGTAAGAAATCTCATTCTAAGCAATTCTATAAACAATGAGGTAGTAAAATGCAAGCAAGCAGGCAACATGCAATCAAGCATGCATCATGCAGCAGGCATGATTTCTGTCATGGCTCCGGCGCTGC
>NWSH02000210.1:7082163-7094122 GCA_002382865.2 Heliothis virescens
AAATGTAACCTTGTAATCCTATACATTTATATAGGATTACAAAGTTATTCATGCAGTTAGTGTATTTAGAAAACTGGACCGAAATTACATAATTTTTGAATTTTCCCATAATAAGGACACTGAACTCTATATATATTCAAAATTTGAAGCCTTTATGTCTGCTAGAAGTGCCTTATACTTTTGATGATCGGTGAGTCAGTCAGTGAGTGACAAAATTCAGAAACTTTACCAAGTTGTCATTCTTAAACTACTGGTTCAAATTGTCTGAAATTTTAAATACACCGTATTTATACAATGCCTGATTAGTTGCTGAAAATTCAGGCTTCTAGTTTTATCCACAACGAAATTATAGGGAGTCGAAAATGGCCTGAATTGCTTCGAGAAAAGTATGGTACGGCCGTGCCGCTTTTTTCTGCTTGACTTGGTGGGGCCACTGCCGTGCCCCCTGATAAACCAAAACTGCCGAAATAATGTGCATTGCACATTTGCCTTACTCAAAAGGCAACATATAGGCTCATTCCCAAAAAGACGGGGATGCCCCTATCTGACATTTTATTGCTAAAAGCTGACGATGACAATGATAAATTAAACAGAAATATTTTCTGGCAGATCATTGTCCACTTCACTACAAATCCAAAATAATTCAAAATGCATTTATAAACAAATTAAAATTATGTATAATTTAAGTTTGTATATATATGTAGATTGTATATATTATTGATTAAAACAAATAAATATAAAAAAAAAAAATGCATTTCAATTACAACTCAAAAAAATCTTACAGTACCAATTCGTGATGTGCCAAGCGACAATGGTGATGTCCCGGTACAACAGCTGGTCGATGCTGATAAAGCGTCGCTACAGGAAGCACATCCACTGGGTGATGCAGGTGATTGCAGCCGCCATGGTCCTCGCTGGCACAGTCCTTATAGTACTGGAGAAGAGCACACACTTCGACTCCTTGCACGGACAACTTGGTAAATAGTTTCAGAAAGTTCTTGAAAAATACGAAATTAAGTTAAGAGTTCAGATTAGATCTAAACTTTTTAGAACAGCATTGAAGCCCTTTTTAGAAAGACAATAAAGTCCAATGAAAATATTAAAACTTTAGTGTAATACGATTGAAAATTGAAAGTTTTTAAATTGACTTGAGAAAACGTTAAATGACAGATTACGGAGTAATTTAAAGTGAAAACCTAAAATTATAGTATACGATAAAAATAGATAGGATAAAGACAAGACCACACTTGAAGCGAGGCGAGCTATACATCTAGTCTTGTAAACCGCCTTCACATAAATTCGTAAGTCTAGTATGTCGACGGGTCTCATAGATAAGCTACAAGACTTCTTAATAGCGATTGATGTCCACACGGTTAACGAAACGAACATGATCAGGAAACGAACAAGCGTGCATATAAAATGTAATCACCGTCAGAGCCTAATCAATATAGTCCAGTCAAGTTCTCCTACCATTAAATCCAGGGTAGATACATACATATACACACATACATATATTCATAACATTAATGAATCTATTATCATTATGACACAGAAGATAGCCTGTCTCAAAATCACGCTCAGCGCTACTACTGTGATCCCGACCTATTTTGGCTGCACAAGTTGTAAAAGTTAACTGAAGGAAATAAGTTATTATAGCACTTATTTATAGATAGCTTATGTACAAACTCTGCGATTTACAAGCGTAACTTATTGCCTGTATACGTGGCATGATTTCAAACGGTATACGCATGAATAATCATTTACTAAGTTGTGATATAGTGCTGTAGTGATAAACTTTCTTGCCAGGGTTGAGGGTCATTTATTGTAAAGGAGCCGAACGCAAGTATTAATCTTGAGAGAACATTCAGCACATCTTCTAAGTACGAGTAACTGGGATGCACTTCACATATTTTCATAGTAGCATTATGTCTGGATCTGCTAGTAACTAATACTGGCTACTTAGCCCCTGCAGTGGTCCTAGTATAGGTAGGTTTAGATACGATTTTGGAACTAAACGGTGATTTCACTATCTCGAATTGAAACTATACAAACAAGGTTTATTTAATCTCAAGTTGTTTGGAATTAAATAATAATCTAGTTGGTTAAGAATTTGAATCAGTAGACAAAACAAATGCCACTGATTTTGTTACCATAGGTAATACAGTGGAAACGCTTAACAACCGGGAACCGTTTTAAAATATCTACATACATTGTACCTATGTCTAGTGACCTTTGGCTCAGTAGAATTTATCTAAGTAGGTACCCAAAGTAAAATATCTCCGAAGGGAGCATTTAGCACTACTTCTTATTCCCAGGGTCAACACTATAACTTTTTAATGCTAAAATGTTTTAATGGAAATATAAATGTACCGTCCGGCGCACTTTGGTCATCTCATTCTCCTTGCTGAATAGGTAGGCATGAAATATTCGTCCCCATAGGCCTTGGTTTTGGACGAATAAGTGCGACTGCAATAAGACTGAATATGATTTTCTTAGGACTTAAAAAAATAGGAGGTTTTCAAATTGATTGTTTTTTTGGTAAAATAAACATATTCAACATGACCTACCTTTTAAGCTATCCACCGTAGCAGTCCAAAAATTATAGCCAAGGCATTTTTGTCCTAAAATAGGAACGCATATCTCCTGATAAAATGTGTCGATATAGATAATATGCGATTTTTATGAATCAGGCTAAATTGTGTAATTTATAAATGACCGATAAGATTGTATTTAGGATTGTCTACTCATTAGTCATACATGCGGATGCATAAACTGAACATCTAGGGTTTGAGAGACCTTAATATCCAGCACTAGACTACTAAACACGTAGTTCACCTAACACTGGACTTATCATTAGTCACTAAAATTAAAACAGACTGTAGACTGTAGAATCCCTCAAAAAAGTAGCTTAGGATAATAAAATCTTTGTCTTACAGGCTGACAATGTTAATGTAATACGAGTCACTATTAAATTAGACTGTCTTTATTCCAGCTTTGGCAGCGCTGCTCTGTTGCCTACTATGTTCGGTGAACGGGATCGTGGCGATAATTGCTTTGAAACTATCGAAATCGAACCATTTGGTGTGGATCAGGCTGTTCCACTACTTCACTGGCATTGCTACCTTGTTCCTGGCTGCTGGAAGCCTTTGTGAAGCTTTCAAATATAACTTCTTTAGGATTTGGACAGGCAACGAAGTTTTCGTTCCAATCCTTGTTTATACTACCTGGGTATTTACTGCATTGGTGTCATTGGACTTTTGGATTTGGTGCGGAGTAAGGATTCGAAATGCTATTGTTAAAAAGTGATCAAAAGGTATTCAATTGAATAAAATCTGATGGACCTGATTATTGTTATTTAATTATTTATTAAACTAACCTCCTTTTAAATATAAAACACATGGTTGATTGTAATGTTAATGTGCAACATAGGGTTAGAGTACCCTAAGTCTCGAACTCGTAAACATGTCATAATGATAAACAAACCTATAGGCTAATAGTCAATTAATTGTAGTGAGGAAAACTTAGCGACGTAGACGTAATATGATTGAATAGCATTGTGCAATTAAAGGCTAGCTGTTTGATTGAATGGCTGTTTCAACTACATTGCGATACTTACAGGAGTAGGACCTCCATGCTTAACATAATATTCACTTAAGGAAATTTAAGAATAAGGAAACAAAAATAGTAGGAATAACCAAAATGTGTGTTGCTCAGTTACTATTACGCCATGGCTGTCGTCAATGTCGCAGTATATATTAGTATCAGTCCAGTTATCTCGGATGAGATAACGTACTACTGATTGAATTGATACCTTTTAAGCGTCAGTATTTGTGAGGATCGAAGCTGTGCAACTACGTTTAAGATAATTTGCGACGTTAATAAGGAAATATGGTTCCACCACCTCCCCCGCCGCCGCAACCCACGTCTTCTCGTATGGAAGAGGGCGTAAGATTTGGAGAGTCAGATAAAAATGTCAGAATGTCACCCTTCGTGGTATGGGTGAATGTGGCAACCACTGTAACACAATTCCTTTTGGGTTCAGTCGCTTTTCTTGCATTATTAGTCGCAAATCCCTTCTGGGATTTCATACCTAAATTCTCGGCGCACGTTTATTTCGTAGTAATAGGGGTAAGTCAAATTTTGTATTTTTTTTTGTTCCCACAATTAGACTGTACAAATGTCATGGTCAAGTCAGGAGGTTACTTGTTTATATTTGTTTTATAAAGTGTGAATTCCAAAACAGTCAAAATAAATTCGGGTAACAAGAGGAAACTCTATATCTAATAATCAATCTATCTTATCTTCTATTAGCAGGAATTATTGTATTATAGTTCTCCGACACTCCCCTGCGATTATCTAACATAACGATATTACTCATGAATGAATGTTTAATATGTTACAATATAATTTATCTACTAGCAATTTTTTTTGTTGAGGGGAAATCATCAGATCACGCTGTCACCCACAGCGCGAGGGGTCATCTGATGATTACCCGCTGTGGGTGACAGTGTGAGGGAGTGTCAGACTTTTGCTGACTAAAACCCATCGTAATCCATTCTGAGCCCTTTGTGTACCTGGGCCACAATAACTCTTCGAACAATCCCGCAGCCCCGGCAGTCTCTGGCCGCTTTGGTTTTCTCATTCTCTGAGGAGCGCATGGAACAACTCGCGCTCCCGACACGGGCCTGTCGTCGGTGACAGTCCACGGTCAGACGGTCCATCGCGGCGGCTGGGATGAGCGGTGCAAATTAGCAGTCGCTCCGTCGACTCCATCTTTAGCTTAACTGCTTCGCAGAAGGAGGCGATACCATCCCATTCCCTCTCACCCCGAACCATGGCTTGAACCAGGGCTGTGCGCCAGCTATACTTCAAGTTTCATCAACGAAAACAAAAAATATGTTTAATTATAATATGATGCCTATTTTCGGTCTTCCCTCGAAAGTTTTCGGGATTCAACGAGCATTAAAAACCAATCCCATCCATTTTCACTGCCTAACGATTTTTCCTTAGTAGCATGATAAAAAACGCAGTTACTTTATTTCCACAGTACATGATACTGATGAGTCAAGTGCTATTGTCGTATAACCTCAACACGGGATTCACAAATAATTTGAGGTTCCCGAAGAAAAGGACGCTCCACTGGTTCTTGCAAGTGATTGGATCAACAATAGCACTTATTGGATGTTGTCTGGGATTAGCAACAAATGCTGATTCAGATATTGACCACCTAGAAACAACTCACGGGATTGTTGGTATGTATTCTTTCTGTAAAAAATCATATGTATCGATATTTACAAGTATCGCTCATGTCACCTCAAATCTCACTCAAGTCACCTCTTTCCTCATTTAACATCAGAGCTGATCTCGATTCCAAAGAACTTCAAAAGAACACTTGATAGTTTTATGACTGTCGGCTATGATTAGCCGACAGTCATAAAGTTAAAACTTTAGCGTAAAATCTGTGCATACTAACGATTAGAAAATATACCGGCCGAATTGAGAACCTCCTTTTTGTTGAAGTCGGTTAAAAAATCTTCTAAGGGAGGTATAAGGCGATTGGTAGGTCCCAGCTTTCATTTCAATATTTTTTGCAGTCATTACGGGTAGTCAGAAACTAGAATCTTGAAAATTTTACCAAGTTGCATAGTAAATGAGAGAGATTGAAGAGATCAGATTTGCAGTCGATCCATGTAAAGCACTTGTACTCAGCTGTATTCGGTTAAGATTAAAAGCCTCTTCAGCTGTCAGCTAACTGACGATCTCTGCCTATTAGCCGACTGCTGAGCGCGAGGGTTTCGGGTTCGATTACCGGGACGGGCCGAAATCGCTTTGTGGGTTTTAGAAACTTTCACAAAGCAGCCCGGAGTTGGAAGTTGGTGATTGATACACCCGTGCATCGGAGAGCACGTTAATGTCGGTCATGCGCATAATCTCTCACCGGTCGTGTCGGATTGGCGTCCCATCGGGTTATGAGAGTGAGGGAATAGGGAGTGCATCTGTGTCTGCGCAAATGCTTGTGCACTATAATATTATGTCTTGCGCAGCCGGCTGATCTCCTTACCTGAGAACAGCCACCGTGGCCGATAATCGGCTAGGACGCCACCATCTGACGATCGGGGAGTAATTTGAAAATTTGTGTATTGTTTTAGTATCATGTACATGATGCAGACGACAGCAGGTCAACGTATACGAATCTGTCAAATTTTACCAATCAAACATTAACCTACCCCCATTGCAATAAGGTTGAAAATCGATTGCAGAAATTTGACAGATTGTGGTAACTTGATGTGCTGTCGTCTGTACTTTCTGAAGTATTTCTACGATCTCTGCAGTAGATGGTGGTGGTCAGGTGAAAAGTCTACCTGCATGTTATTTTGATCAGTTGTTATATGTTCGTACTTTGATTTGGCCTTGATAAATTACTATCTGAGATTATGACGTTACAAGTTAAAAACAGGACTAACGACATATTGATTTAATACGATAACCTGCTAAACAAAATCGAATACTTGACAAGCAAATTGTCCTAGCATATTTTCATTGGAAATATATTATATCATCGTTTAATTTTAGAACTTATTGTTGCACCTTGTATTCAAGTGACAGAACCTATGTAGTGGATATCTACATAAGTAGCCTCTTGAGTATTATAACCTTTATTAGTCATATTGTCAAGACTCTTATAAGCTTGATTATTACTTAATAGGAAGTAAGTAGATATCAGGATTGTGAAATACTCATAGATAGTGAAATTTTGTTCTAGCATAGCTCTGTGTGAAAATTCTCTAACTTCCTCTTATATAGTTACTCATACTCATTCCTTAGTATGTCTACCCAGTTTGGGGGAGGCTTTTCTCCAGCAGGGGATTTTTAGGCTGCGACGACGACTTTATCCATTCGCATATCACTATACAGAATGAACTTTTACTATAAATACGAAAATAATCCTGTCTTTCTGTCCCTCCGGCTTTTATGTGAAAACTACAGAACCGATTTAAGTGTGATACCCTGTAGTAGGTCTTAAGCTTGAGAAAAGACAGAATTATTTTTACCCGGTTGCAGAAAGTGGTTCTCCTGTATGTGGATAAAACCGCAGGCAACAGCTAGATATTTATATACAAAATCCTGAAACAGGGACTGTTATCATAAAATCGTCAATATCTGACCATCATCATACTGGAGTACCTATATTTTATCATCTTAATGCTTTCAGGGTTCATCGCTATGTTGATGACAGCCGTGAGTTTGGTGGGAGGACTCATGCACATAATTAAATGGAAGCAAATGAGCACCATGATATACGAGACCTCGTATGCTATCGTTTTTACTTTGACCCTCATCTTCGCCTACACAGCATTCTGCATTCAAATGGCAGAGCTAACCGATGGTGCCAACCAAGTAATGATAATATTTTTCACTGTGATCGCATTACTTTTGACGTTAATAATGACTTTTATAGATTTGCTCGTGCGCACGGGTTACTTTATGTAGATTTTATTGAATATAGACTAGAATATTTCTGGGAAAAGTACCTAGATACACTCGTGAGCAATGGGTTTGGTTTTGTTACAAAAGAACATGCAAAGGCTGGAACTAATTGTCAATTTCCCGATCAGCTGTCGAAATACCCTAGTAAATTTTTGTTTACAATCAATTAGTTCTCAGTACCTACATTATTCAGTGGTGTTTGTTAGCTGGCCCTTAAAAAACCGTCAATCGTGACAGTCTTGTCTTCCTTGTAACGATATAATTATCGTCCGCCACAGTAGATGTAGATTTACTATAGTGATCCCTTTGCCTAAACAGCTAATGCCCGACTAATGTTGCATAATTTAAACAGTATTCTATGCTAGCCTTATACTATTCAAATTATATTTTACCTATTCACTGGTTGACTGCTCATGAGTGTACATTTTTCCGAGAAATAAATAGGATAATAAACATTGCATGCCCTAGTAATTAATTTGTGTGCATATTTGTTCACATGTTTAGTTACTAGCAGACAAAATTATATATTTTGTGAATATATAAAAATGATGTCATCGGTAGAGCAATTTCTTATAGCAATTATTCCATTACTATCTATTATTTTAGTAGGTAAAATAATGGAAAATATTTAGAGTAACCATATGTTTTATGTAAGTAAATAATTATTTATTTATTTGTTATATATTAATTTATTGTTCAAGTGTAAGATAAATAAATTGTTAAGTAACATACGACTTTTGTTTATGAAACCTACTTCTAAGCATCATAAAATGTAAATGTAAATAAATGAAGTCCACAATTATTTTTGTCTATTTTTGAGATATTATTTTAATTTCATTTATATACAAAGTAGCAAAATCCCGTTCAACCAAAATAATTTTAGTAACTTAGTTATTGAAATGATTCTCCGATAACTCGTGACACATAGATAAAGTGATTTAAACCTTAATAGTTAATTAGATCGTAAAGCGACCAAAAACAAGAGCAATAACATGTAATAAATTGATTGCAATCCATCTCACTTCATCTTGTTCAGTTCAAAGGATTTAATTAGTACACATAGTGTGATGGGCTTGTACATATTGCCAATGGGGTCATTGTCAATTGCAGAATACTATCTAGACAAAGGGCGAGGCAGGTCACTCTGAATCGTAGTAATTGAATATTATTACGTATTAACATTGTTCTGTTATCGGAAGGACCCACCAGCGGCTGCACATGACTTGCTTGAAGAGCATTATAGCTATTAGCAAACAGTACATTCATTAGTAGTTGATGAAATCACCGATTGATTCAATAATTTGATCGAAGAAGTTGTAGATTTTACACATTGATCGTGACATATCCGAACAATAGTTTTTCTATTGTGTCTAGGCCGATTGCAGTTAAAGGCTTAACCAATGCTTTCTTTGTATTACTAGGTAGATGTGTTTTTTTTTTTATATTGCAAGAGCTCTTAAATGCAATTCAAAAATACAGGGCGCCCCTCGAAATAAACCCCCACAAAGTACACCTGTACGACTGTATATTTTTGACCCGTTAAAATTTACCCACATTGTGAAGTCAAAAAGTTGGTAAATGATTCTTCCACACCCCTGTTTCATTTGATCCTTAGATACTTTGACATGGATTTAATGATAAAAAAAACTCATGGAATTAGGTAAGAAGAAAATAAAAGGCATGTTTTGTTTCAGTTTCATGTGATCGTCACTTGTTTTAATAACTATCTATTTACACTTATACATTAACTTAAGCTGGAGTACAATGAACACTACAATACAATACAATAATACATAGATATTATCTTAGAAGCGTCGGTAAATATCCTAAGTACTAACTTGAGTCATGATTTTACTTGTACTATAAATTAATTCATAGAAAAATATACTTAAGTTTAAATATCACACCGAATAAGCAAAATATAATTAACTTGTTAATAATAATAGATACTAATTGCAGTACATTTTATTTTTATACCTACATTTTAGTGAGTGAAAAATCATTAAACCTAAAAATATTTATGTTTGTGTTATATGTTTGTGATCAAAAATAATATTCATGTTTTTTTGTAAAATATCTAAAAAATATTATGATGCCAGAGAGCATGCAAAATCATGAAGTTTTTATTTAATTTATTTTCTTAACTACGTCAAAGCAAAAACGAATGATACAAAAACATAAAACAATAGATATCTATAGGTAAACTTACGATATTATTACGGCAGCATATGTTTACACTGTGGCAGCGTTATGTATTTAAAAATTAAAGGATAAACGCACACTTTACATATAAAGTAACAAAATCATCAAAACAAACATCTAAAAGAAACGAAAATTAATATTAAAATAAAAGGATTTTTTTTCTTCTATATTAAATAAAAATAATAAAAATTTTACCGTAAGTGTGCGTTCAACCTTCGGTAGGTATAGCTAAGTTAAAACTACATCAGAATTTACGACATAAATGTCAAACCCCGTCACAATTTCTGACATGATCATGTTTCATGAAATGTCACAATTTTTTTTCATCTAAAGTGTACAATGCTAATCAGAGGTGACCAACCATTCGATCCCTTCTTTTCATCGAATCAAAGGTGGCAAGATAATGCACATTTTAATTATCAATTTAAGGACCTACTTACCAATAAAAAGAATGAGAAAATCTTTCACACTCATTTCATTTTATAGTAGACGTAATAATATGTAATCCAAAAACTAAGCAGTAGCCAGTAAACTCAAAATTTTAATAAAACTTTTGTTCCATACAAGTTGGCCATCCCTGGTGTTTAGTGTTGTAGTCTAAGCTTAGGCTTACTAAGGCCAAAGTTCACCAACTGTTGACTAAAAATTATCAAATTCAATTTTCAAAGTAAACATTGGTTTTAAGAAAAACGGCCGTTTATATTGTCTGTGAAGATGTGCATAATAGTAGAGTATGTTTAATGTTCACCGACCGTAGCAGGATCGACAGCAATTGTTGATATAGTACTTGTAGTTGCACAGGCGAGCTTGCACCGCGAGGAAGCAGTTGTATAGCTTATCTTCGCAGTCATCTACAAGAAAAAATAAGGTAAGGTAAGGCAGCATTTTATTTAAATATTCACATATATATTATTAACCTAAAAACTATACTAAGGACTAAACTAAAACGCATAAAAAAATACCTCCCCATCGCTGTCGACTGGGAGCGTGCTCAGGCTGGCAGCATTGCCCCGTTGGATAGCAATGCTTATCCAGGCATAGGCAGCATATTTTTTTTTATATTGACCAATATGATAATGATAATGATATTGTGAAATAATAGTCGGAATTCCGTTACTAAAACTGTAATGAGCTTTGATTCAATGCATGACTATAAAATTTTAAGTGAATCATTAAAACAATAAGGATAATTACTGATTATTCTTCCTTATCTGTACTTAAAGCCTTGTATAAGCCATTAATATTATCTGTTAACCATCTCAGATACAAAGAAGATACTAACTTATTTTTACGACAACGCCTTTTTTAATAAAAGTATGGATCAAAGAATATTTTTAAGTTATTCTTCTGCATGTTTCAAGTACGTTTTACCTTTTGTCACATGATCCGTAGCTCTTTGTGGAATACTCCTTTGTGTAGTCTCGGAGCTTGAAACTTTTTGTGACTCTGCGAAAAATGAAGAGAGCTTTACATTGAAACTGATAACCTTGTAAAACTAAACACGAATAGAAAGAATAAGAACAAAAAATAGCCCTTTACACAAAAAAACATGTGAGCAAGTCCGTGAGGAGTTAACAGATACAGGGCGGATTTCAATATTCTATCTGTTTATTGATTTGATTACTAGAGATACAATTTTGACATTAGCCCCATACAAGTAATGTCAAATTCCTATCTCTAGTATGCGAAACAAGAGATAGATGGAATATAGAAAACGGCCGATAGTGAGTGAGCACAAGTGCATTGTATTGTTAGAGACTAACAGAATCTGGAAGTTTCATTCATACTGTATATTAAAATTTTACAGGCTGTAACAAAAATATTGTTGGTTTATCGAGTTAGTTCCCATAGCTATAACTGGGTTGTGGTGGTCGGATAGGCAATCGGACCATGTGAAACACTGGTTCTCAGCTGCATCCAGCTAGACTGGAAGCCGACCCCAACATAGTTGGGAAAAGGCTAGGCTAGATAAATTATATAAGAATGCTACAACAATGGAAATATTACGATCATGGGCTATATTTTCATTTTAAACATACCCACTATTTTAACTCTAATCTGTTTGCAGTCTGGGGAGAGTCTTTTGGTCCTCTCATGCATTTGCGACATTTTATCAAATTATATGTCAATTTAGAGATAGTACTAACGATGTTCAAGGCTCGTATTTATCTCATATCGATTGCGTTAACAATATTAACATTTGTACAAACGACAGCACATCAAGTTACCACAATCTGTCAAATTTCTGCAATAGATTTTCAACCTTATG